>JBBMOC010000006.1:7456908-7551406 GCA_037975185.1 Centropyge bicolor
TATATATATATATATATATATATATATATATATATATATGTATATATATATGTATATATATATATGTATATATATGAATAATGTGGTGTGAAAACAGTGAAAAATTACCAAGCACCATGAATGTGAAGTCTTCAAATATTTCAAACATATCTAGTTCGCAATGATAGAAATCAAAGAAAAGCAGTAAATCCTCATATTGATATTGGAGAACTGGAACCAGAGAATGTTTGACATTGTTGCTTAAAACTGGCTTAAATGATTCATCAGTTATCAAAAATGTTTCTTTCTGTCGCTCAACTGACTGTTTAATCCAACAACTGTTTCACCTCTCTATTACAGAATAAATAATTCAAATAAATTGGGATGCAATAACCCTCTGAAGAGAGTTGGGTGAGCACTGAGAGATTCAGCACTTTATTGCCACATCAACATGATTGATTGGACCAAATAGAAACAACACTTACTGATAAGCACATAATTCATTAAACAGATACTATCCAAAATATCCACTCAGATAATATCCAGCCAATACAATGATCAAGAACGCATAAAAAGTGGAGTGGATAAAATAAAACCCAACACATAGAAACACTATAGACAAAAAACTAGCACCTATGAGGAAATGGACAGCAACATCAAACGACCCACTAGATGAAGTGCATCAAGTCCTTTTAAACATCTGCTCTATTGCACAAATGATTGGACCTGCCAGGTGGACTGCAGGGCAATGCTTTGGAGAATCAAGGAGACTTCAGGATATGAACTTTACTGAACTGATATTGCTGTTCCAATATCTTCACTCGAGAACAGACCCAACTCTGAACACTAGTGCCAAATGTTCTTTATGATAACGTGTATTATTTCCATGCCTCCATGATTTGCATGTTTTCAGTATTTCATAACAGATCGATAAATAGATTGATATTCTTTCCCCAAAAATTCTTCTGTTGAGCAGCTAACATTAATTAAGAGCGTAACAGCATGATATATAACATAATATTTGACACATGGGAACTGTGTCAAATATTCTGTGTCTTTATTGCAAACCCAGTTTCTCTTGTGGTCTCTGACACTTCCAACAGGAAACCAGTAGAACAGCGCCACTCTGCAACCTGTAATGATCTGCAGCAGGTAGTTGCACTGCAGTCATGCTTCATCCAACCTGTCAACATTATATCTGCACTTAAGTACATGCATTTCCATATCCAAGCTTCCTCTACTGAACTGGATCTAATGAATCATGATTTCTACCTGGGCTCAGAGAAATAAAATATAATCCATAATCACAATCTAAGATAAACATAATTCTAATATATTGTTGTGACAGTGTAGCTTAAACATATGTTTCCCCACAGGAATAATAACTGAAATGTTTTTGTTTGCTTTTAGGTCAAGAAACACAATCCCTGAATAGAAGCTCATTAAAAATGAATCACTCTTTGTCACAACACAGTTTCACAAACAGCTTTCTACAATACATGCACTGACAACCAGCACATGAGGTCCAGTATTTCACAGTAATCAACTTATGGGGTGGAACACTCACACAATAGGAAGCTGAAACCATGTGAAAATTGAAAATGCATGAACATTTTCTTCAATTCTCTCAGGTCTTTTTACTTTCTCTCAGGTTGGATGCTTTTTTGTTTCTAAGTAAAAAAAAATTATCCTTGCCTGCAAAAAACCCTAATAAAGCTACTGATAAGTTCAAACAAGAAAAATATTGTGGAAACCAGGTAAAATGCCATTCTTAAACAACAGAGACCTCAGGATCTACATATGCATTTTTTTTCCCTAGACTGCTGTTCATCATCACTTTGCAAAGGTGCACAGTTAATAAAAGTCAAGCCAACTAGTTGTTAAAGCACTCACTTCTCTACCATCTCGTCTCTCTTTGTTTCCTCATCGACGGATCTTTTCCTCCAAGACAAGCTCAGACAGTGCTCTCCTCTCAGTGTCGCCTTCTGCTGCTCTCCACATGCTTCCCTCCAGCTCACAATCTCCGCAGAACATACATCCAGGACATCGCGTTCCCGGCGCAAGACGCGCTAAGACCGTGCGTAAAAGGAGTGGGACGCATCCATGATATCCACGAAGGTGTGTGGAGACATTACGCGCAGCGAGGTGCCTCAGTGGAAGGACGCACAGGTCTGGACCGTAAGGGTCAGAGGATGGACCCGTACTGGTGTGACAGGATGGATGGAGGCACTCCCACTGAGAGAGAGAGAGAGACAGAGAGAGAGAGACAGAGAGAGAGAGACTGAGAGAAAGGGGGGAGGGACACTGAGAGAGAGAGCGAGAGAGAGAGAGGACACTGAGAGAGCGAGAGAGAGACAGAGACTGAGAGAGAGAGAGGGAGGACACTGAGAGAAAGAGGGAGGGAGGACACGGAGAGAGAGAGCGAGAGAGAGAGAGGGAGGACACTGAGAGAGAGAGAGCGAGAGAGAGAGGGAGGACACTGAGAGAGAGAGAGCGAGAGAGAGGGAGAGGACACAGAGAGAGAGAAAGAGAGAGAGGGAGGGAGGACGCTGAGAGAGGGAGAGAGAGGGTGAGAGACTGAGAGGGAGAGAGAGATAAAGAGAGAAGGAGAGAGAGACTGAGAGAGTGGGGGACACTGAGAGAGAGAGCAAGAGAGAGAGAGAAAAAGAGAGAGAGGGAGAAAGACTGACTGAGAGAGAGAGAGAGAGAGGGAGGGAGACAGAGAGAGAGGAGCTACTTGCTGCTCCTCATGCTGCAAAATTTCACCAAACAATGAAGGATGAAGATAATATTTAATGCACTGAACATAAATGGGGCTATAACTCCTCATTAAGCCGCTGCCTGGCTCAAGAGCACTCTGATGTTGCTCAATGCAGAGTGTTCACTTCCAGCTTTGGTTTGTTTGTTCAAGTTTCAAATTTGCCATTTTGTATGTGATTAATTTGACTCACGGGAACCTCGGAGAACATGTTTTATTGACTTTCTGTAACAGCCTGCAGGGTGACTACAACTACCTGTCTGCTTTATTTGTTCAGTTTCTGTCTCAAGGGCATTTTCATGCTGTTCGAGGGAGAAAAGACTGAGCCGCTGTTTCCTTGCTGGACAAGTGATTTAATTTGGTGACATCTCAGTCACAAGCCCACATCTCACATCCAGCCAGCTTATCAGTGCAGGAGCAGACTTCGGGTTGCAGTGGCTACATGTCCTGAAGGGCAGCCGTCGGTGTTTCATCTGAATTAGTGAGACAGTGTGGATGGTTCATGTTCCAGTTGTAACTTATAATCTGCCTTGGCGTGCAGGTGTGATCACTATGTGAATACACAAACTGAAGGCTGACATGGATTTTCAGTAATTTGATTGTCAGTTGCAGTTCAGCTCCTTTTTCTGTCCTTGTCAGGGGGGTGTATGTGAAAGAAAGGACATGTGTGGCCACGATATTGATTTGCATGAGCTACTACAGCTAATTGAATTGAGCGGAGACTTGCACAGCTGTGTTTGTCTTCAGTGCTGACACTCACACACACATATCCTGTGTGTGTGTGTGTGTGTCAATGAAGCCACAAAATCTTTATCTAAGTGCAAAATGAAAGCTGATAATAAGAATAACTCCCAAGCCCCACTTCAGCTGATATTTCAGTGTGCTGGGGACAGAATCCCTCTCCTGCAAAAAAAAAGAAAGAAAAAAAATGAAGGAAAATATATCGTAGTCTGCAGCATGACAGTAAACCTAAAACGATTTCACACATGCGTTGTGCTCTGCCACTTAAAAGGCTTTCACTGGATTGTGTCCAGATAACAATAATTGTTCATTCCATCCTAAATCGTCAGTTGCAGCACAGTGACTGCTTGTTCCTGCTCCTACTGTCTTATTCTGTTCCGTGACTACACTCACATGCTCAAAGAATGCCAGATTAATTGTCATATGTCCTGTTGACAGTGAAGGTGTCACCGGTGTTCTCGGATGTTGCTGTCTGTTCTGATGGTTAGAGCTCATTAGTTAAAGGGTTTTCCTCCATCAGTCAAGATGAGGACAACCTGCTCCTCCTTCAAATATATCAAGGTTCGAGGTTTTTCCTGTTGCTATGTGATGCAACAGTTACGTAACAAAGCTAAATTAATTCTGTGGTCAGTTTCAAGTCCTCCTTTTACTTGTTTCCAAATTCTCATTCCAGCTTCTGTCTTCATTCAATCATGGCACCGTGTGCTCCAGAAGTCAAGTAGATGAAATTAATTTGTCCAATATTACTTATGTTTCATCCAAAGAGCCAAAGACTAACATGATTAATGGCTTGAGTGCTGGATTTGCTTCTGTTGCTATGGTTCAGAATCTGCTGTAATTGGACCAATGGAGGCTGTAGCTACATATAATTGTGTTGTTTGCAGCCCTGCAAAGCTTTTGGTGTTGGCTTGTGATTAATATAATGATTTTTTTAATATCAATGGTATCGTTTCCGGATGGATTCTCCAGCAGCAGCAGCATCTAATGAGCAAGATATAAAGCAGGGAATCCCACCAGTGTCAATTCACCCTGTCAAAGGTTACTTTGCATTAATAAGCAGATAGCTGTGTGCACAGGACGGCGTGCTATTGGTGCAGGGAGCTACAGTGCCAACAGCCAGATGGAGAGCGAGAAAAAGTGGGAACGTCTCTGCAGAGAAAGAAACAGACTTTGAGTTCGTATTAATCATTTTTATAATGTAGTCAACAAGCTCCCATTAATCCACTGAGAAGGTTCTGCTTGATCAACACAGGTCAGAGATGAGTAGGATTCGTTGGCACTCAAGCAAAGGTGCTAACGTGCATTCAGTTTGGCTTCCGCTGCTGAAGTGTATTGAAAAGGTTTCACACCATTAATGCTGTCATGTTCTACAACAGTTCAGCAATGTGAGGATGTGGCTGTCTGTTTCTGACTTGGGGCTGTTTTGTGACTTTTTCTGTAGTTTTCATCTGTTTTCATCACTCTGAGCATCCGAGTGTCAAGACTTTTTTTAACCATCCAAATCTAGTGGATATAGATGCTGAAAATTCATAATTATGAATCAAATCAATTATCATGTGAAATGTCTTTTTGTATTTTCTTTTTCTTGTAACATGACTTCTTGATTTGTCCTATACAGCATTATCTATTTCTTCTTCTTGTTCTTCTGATTATTTCTGAACTTTGATATGAATTGCCAACACAATTATATCTCTCATCGAGGTCAAGAGAGGGAAAAAAAATCAATTTGAAAAGCTTCCACTTCTATTAAAGAAGCTATTACAGCCCAAGTTGTACATGAAATACGACACAGGAGGCTTATCTCCAAATTGCTTGCCAGCTCAAGTTTGTTTGCTATCTGTTATAACACAACAGAGCGGAGTGTAATGTGCAAACATAGTTCTGAGTTAAATGACCTGAATTTCCATTTACTTTGAAAGCATTTTATCTCAGGATATAACGCAACTGTGCAAATTTAAATTAGACTGCTGTGGAGATATGAGGGCTGAAGCCTGACTGAAGCTGTTGTTACCCCTTCAGACGACACATTTACATTGATGTATCTTTATGTTTATTAGGTATTTTCAGTTCCATTTAGACACATCTGAACAGAAAACTTAATGAATGCATTTGTTCCTCTCTCATCTCATTAACAGTCTCCTCATGCGGCGTAAACTCCTGCTTCAGCATCTCTCATCCTAATTCGCTTACTGTTTCCCTCGAACAGGATGTCACCTGTAGCAGGAGCATATGGCTTTTGTTACACGACAGTAATCTTGTTATTGGTGACATTGTTGCATTAATGGACCCTATTACCATAGTAATGTCTTCTCATGTCACAGCTAAATGCCAGACACTGGTGTAGTAAGCCATTTTACAGTTCACCTGCAACCTGTTTGATAAAAGCTGCTTACAAAATGGTTTCTTCCAGGAATTTGACATTAATTAGATTTTAAATTCTAAGCTTTGTGCTTTAAAATCTGTATCACATCATGTTCAAAAACCCTCCAGTTTAAATGTTTTTTGCATCTCATTGCTGTGGACAATTAGACGGTCCTGTGCTCATTGTTCCATTTACTGGCAATTTTCCCAGCAGGTACGGATTCAAGAAATGCCAAATATATACTGTGTCTTCTGAACAGATGGTTGGAGATCAGATTCTACAAGCTTTTATTCTCCATCCAGTCGCCTATCTGTTTGTAACTGCAGCGCCATACAAAAGCATTTCAACATTCATGATCAAAACTTGGTGAAAAAAGCACTGAAAACAGCACCAACAGCAAACAAAAATACTGAAAGTTGAATGAGCTTATTCACATAAACATGTATGTTTCATACATTTGCCTGCAAGCTTGCATTATAAAGACTCTGTAGGCTCCAGGTATGACAAATGAATAACCTCTCCGCACCAGATCCTGCTGAATCTACCCGAAACATTTCTACTGAGGTTGCAGTTTCCTCACCTTGCAGAGAATTATCAGCAGTATTTTCAGGAGCAGGGGACTTTACTGAATACAAAATGATTACCTTTAGATTGATCCATCATCTGTAATTTAATTGACATATGTGACGGTACAATCAATGAACCCGTGAGGCGATGCTCAGTTAGCACTCATGTGGAAACAAGAACTAATGTTGGTACTGTTGCATGTCAGGCCTGGTTGTTCCAGTCGCTGGTTCTTGATAAATGATGGAGCTCAAAAAGAATAATTTCAGTTTTACAGCATACATGAGTCTTTCATCTCCTCCTTTGTCAACTGAGCCCTGTTAAAATCAATCATCATGAAACAACTGAGCAAAATAAACTGGAGCGATGTGCATGTATACGTGAAACACTTGCAAATGCACATTCATGCACGCCTCTTATATTAACACTTATGAACTCAGTCGGGTGCTGCGGTGCTTTGAAGTATAAAAGCCTACAGACGAGAGGAGGGAAATCAGGTTTGAGGTCTACAAGGATTTTGTGTTGTAATAATAATTACTTGATATTCTTGAACTGGCATTTATCAGGCGATCAAGGACACCAATAGACTATCAAAGAAAGGGAATAAGCTAGTGGTGAAGGAAAATACTATTTCTTCATTTCCTTCATTTTTTAAAAAAAATGGTACTTTTGCCAAACACATGTACAGAAAAAATAGGGTTCAATGTTTTACTCAAATGTATCTCTGTCTTAACTCAGACTGTCTGGACCTATTGGATGTAGGTGAGGTTGAATCAGCGTTAGTGTAAATTGATTTTCAGTTCAATAACAGTATACCTCAGAATTCAATGTTCAGGCTTTTCTTTTGAGTGTCCAAAGTAGTAACACTTAATTTTCTTTCTTTTTTTTTGGTCACTTCTACTTTATAAAAATTCTAATAAACTCCCACACACAGGCTTCTTACATAACTGCTGAAAATAGTCTGAAGAGGTCAAAACTCCAGCAAGACTTGTAGTATCAAGAACAACTTAACTGTGGAACCAGTGCTTTATCACACATTAAACACACCACAACGAACATTTGATTAGGATGGGCATGAAAGAAAAACATTTTAAAATCTTATATTTGATATATAAGTATATGAAAGATACACATATACATCAACTATTGGGTATTCACGCATGGATTAGTTTAGCATATGCTCATGTATCCCAATGATAAACTGGTAGAGAGGTAGGGGTGTGTCTAATAATGGATTTGGGTGACGCCATATTTGGTCCATAAACATGAGAAAAGCATTTGTGGGGAGTAAATAGAATTGATCGATTGCACAAATGTGCTTCTAAGTGTGACATACTAGAAAAACAAATGACAAAGTGCTAGACATTTAAAGTGTCTAAAAACCATAAATGCTATGATTAAATGTGTTGCAAGCGGGGAAACAGAAAAATAAGAGATTGGGACCAAATGCAGGCGACAGAGGCGGGAAGATCAATGATTTATTGCACAAATTCCAAAAAAATAGAAGGCTTACAGGAAGGGGAGGCAGACATTGAGATGGCAGTCAAAACAGGCAAACAAATTAGACAGGGTGCGGGCAAGAATCAAAAGCCCCTAAAAATCCAGGAAAACAAAGCAACTATCCACAAACACTACCAAACAGGCTGGAACGCCTGAGACATGGTACAAACGAACTGACACAGAAAACACTTGAGTATTAGAAGGGGAGGATCACAGGTGAAACCAATCAGGGCGAGGCAGATAATCAAACTGGCAGGAACTACCTGAAACACACCTGGGGACGTACTCCTTCAATATAACCCAGGAAAGAAACCAAATCAAAACCCCAAACCACACAGAAAAGAGAACCTGCAATGAGAACACATTCACTCTATCCGTGGGTTGAGACATGCTGTGGGCCTCAATGGGAATGAAAAAATGGAAACCTACCTACCCAGTGCTAATAGCAAAATTCTATAACCACCCTGAACAATGGGTTTCTATTGTCTGGAACATGTTCGGAGGTGTTCACGCCGGTGACCCTGACATTTTCTCTGCACTCCTTTAGTTACATCAGAACTCAGACTTTGATGTAGAGTAAAGCACATTTTCTCCCCCCCCCCCAAGATGATACGGCAGGGTCACCTATCCCATAATGCTCTGTCACACAGGTACACCTCAGCAGCAGGGGGTTAATTAAGATTAATGCAGGGGCTTACAAGGGTCGTGTTGAATGAGCTGACACACACTTTACTGTGAAAGCTGGTGAGGGGAGATAACTGGGGGGATGCGTCCATGTAGAATGAAGTGAGTGTAATTCAGCGCAGCGAAACACGGATATAAAGCTGTTGTCTTTCTTGTTTGGCTTCTCAGGTGCAACAGATCAGAAACTTGCTGGAGAATGTTTATTGCAAAGGAAACCTCGTAAGAGCCACAAACGACCAATTTTAACTCTGTATTGTGTCTGTGAAACTTGTCCCTTGATCCTCCTCCTTCCTGAAAGGTTGCTTGAAATGACTTTCAGATTGTAATTTTCTTCACTGGGATGACATGTTACTACGGCCGTGCTCCATGTGATAGTACATTAAAGCCCAGAGCGTGCAATAAACAAGGCGAGTGTGCTTTATTGCCTAAGCTCGATAAACTAGCGAAGCAGTAAAAAGTGGAAACGTGACGAGGTCGACCTGACACAAACTTTCTTCTCTCTACAGAATAATAATGCTGCTTTATTGTGTTGTGGAAGACTACAGTTCTACAGACTACAGTTTTGTTTTATATTTCTATATTTTTAAATTGCATTTTCTGAAGATTATGAACCTTTATGGCAACATGGCATCGGCTACAGTCCATCACGCTGAACCTTTTTCTGTTGCTCACGATGTCATGTTCTCTCTGTTGAAAATTACGAGGGAAGAAAAACCTGATCTGAAAAAAGAATATAGAAAATGTTGTCGCCGTTCTTAGCTGAGATTCCCTTTGACTGAAAGGAAATGCTGACATTTTTATCGCTGCTCATTCAATGTTTACTGACGCTTGCACTTTCAAACTACTATCCCACACCTTACTGCTAATCCTACCAAGCCAAGGCGATATGCAGTTGATGATACAGTAACTATGAACAGAATGTTCCAGGCATCATCTTATACAGTCCAGGCCAAAAGTGTGGCCACACCTTCTCATTCAATGTGTTTTCTTTATTTTCTATTTACATTGTAGATTCTCACTGAAGGCATCAAAACTATGAATGAACACATGTGGAGTTATGTACTTAACAAAAAAAGGTGAAATAACTGAAAACATGTTTTATATTCTAGTTTCTTCACAATAGCCACCCTTTGCTCTGATTACTGCTTTGCACACTCTTGGCAGTCTCTCAATGAGCTTCAAGAGGTAGTCACCTGAAATGGTTTTCACTTCACAGGTGTGCCTTATCAGGGTTAATTAGTGGAATTTCTTGCTTTATCAATGGGGTTGGGACCATCAGTTGTGTTGTGCAGAAGTCAGGTTAATACACAGCCGACAGCCCTATTGGACAACTGTTAAAATTCATATTATGGCAAGAACCAATCAGCTAACTAAAGAAAAACAAGTGGCCATCATTACTTTAAGAAATGAAGGTCAGTCAATCCGGAACCAAAACCAAAATGCATTGAATGAGAAGGTGTGTTCAAACTTTTGGCCTGTACTGTATATTCAGAGTATTGCTCTAAGTGTTAGCTCAGTTTTTATTTAAGATTTTAGGTGTTTGTATTATTTTCTTCTCTTATGACTTTTTCTTTTATTACTATTTTTATATTGTAGTGTGATGCATGCATGACACCCATTGGAATTAATTAAAGTACTCAATACTTGTACTAGTATGTTAACAGTGTACCCCAAGTATAAAAGAAAAGCAGCATGCATGTCTCCAAGTGGCCTCCCTGCGCTTTGTTTTGTGTTCAAGTGGAGAAGGATGCTTCAGGCTCGTGCAGGATCAATTCATTCCCAGCTTTGGCCCCTTCAGGGCAACGGTTTGTAATCACAAAACAACGGGCTTTAACGAGGCATTAGATTGAATCTCTGTCAGCTGATGATGAAGCAGAAGCAGCTGGTGGGGCTGAAGATGTGAAAATACTACATGTTGAGAATAACAGTTAAATATGAGGTAGCACATAAAGTGAGAAAATAGCACAAATAGTAGCTCTACATTAATTCTAACTATATTTTTCATTTGCTGTTCTATTCATGAAGAGCATGGACACTGTAGCTTCTTTCTTTGTAACAAGCTCTTTCCAGCCTTTTCTTCCTTTTTGCAGGATCCAAGATTATTATGGGATCAGTTGCCACATCATGTCACGAAGAAAATAAGGAACTTTTCCTGGGGGTTGTTTGTTTGACGGGGAGGTTTGCAGAGCGCAAGCATGTGTGTCCGAGTACTCACACACACACACAAACACACACACACATGCACAATGACGCCAGCGGCCACAAACAACACACGAGGTGAGCTTTTAGCACTCTGTGTGGTGAAGTTGTGGCAGCCGCCCATAAAACCGTCAGAATGACATTTTTCTCCATTAGTTTAAATTTAGCTTCTGACAGTCGATTGATTCATTAATTAAGAAGGTGTCTTTGGAACAGAAAAGCAATGGGGTTCACAATTGTTCGATTTCCTCCGCATTCTGCAGCTACCCCCTACACCGGCCTTCGCTCTTTTAGGTTAGCAGCACACACACACACACACACACACACACACACACACAAGGGAATCTTGCCTTTGCTTTTTAACGCACACACCCGCCTGGGCACTTCCTCTGTCTTCGCAGGCGAGTGACACGCAGCGGTCAGAGACAATGACAGACTAATCAATACACGGCTGAGAGCTGAACTGATGGAAATCCATACAAGTGAATTGGGCATTTAACTCCGACCGCATCCTTCCCTGCAGACAAGAGCACTGAACAACAACAGCATCAGCGAACCACAAAAAGAGAATTTGATTTTCAACAAAGATGATGTCGCTGTAGAGACAAATAGCGGATGTCTATTGAATAATACTCATGGTTTTCGACGTCAGGAGAAGAAACCTTGGAGTGTGAGTTTGATTGCGCAACAACCTCTTGCCCCAAGACATTATTATGTGGTGGGCTTTGATAAGAAAGCTCCCATAGAAGTCACCCCTCTCCTATCACGCTGACTTTATGGTTTCCCGTTTCCCCTTTGGAGCTTTCAACCTACAGCAGCCAAACAGCTCATTATCTGTGGGATAGCACACTCATCTTGGCGACACACACTATATTTGGAAGGCTTTTGTGTGCATGTGTGTGCAGATCACACAAGCCTGTGATTAGTAACACAATCTCTGCGTCTTAAAAAAAACATCTGTATTACAGTGGTTAAGAGTTGCATAATGTTTTGTTTGCATATCTGCACTGTTGATACTGATGAAAACTCTGAAATTCCCACATTACCTGTCATTTGAAAATGAGTTGCCGAGAGTGCTTTGCAGTACCAACTTGTGCTGCAGCATAAACCAGACATTTTTACTGCTGCTTTTTAAACACTCTCTTCAAACACTCATTGTGCCACATATCAGTCAGATGAATAGTGTGGGTGTCAGATCACAGCGCTCGCTGCCGCGTACGTCACAGCAGATACAGCTCACTCCGTCTCTCACACAGACAGTGAGTAGCGAATAGGGAAATGGCTCAGCTCAGTGTTGTCTCATTTTGTTGTGTACTTTGTACTATCTTGTCAGAAGGCAGGCACCATCTGTGTGGTGATTATACTGATAGGGAATAACCGTGTAACCAGATGTTAATCCACTGCCTTCTGTTTACCTGCAGCAGTTAACGTATTAAATGAGCGACAAGTATCTCTTCTCTGACACGGCTGCTGAAGTGACACTGTCTGTCCTGCTGCTCATAATTCATATTATTAGAATTATCATTATTACTTTGCATGTGGATATGTAGAACTTGCATTGTGCTACTGTGTGCTCTCTCTCTCTCTCGTGCTTGAAGTGTCTGCCTGCTCAAATGGAGTATTTCCTCACTGCTGTTGCCAAGTGCTCGCTCATGATGGGAATTATTGGGTCTTTGTTAATGATATTATAAAGAGTATGGTCTAGACCGACTCTTTATGAAAAGTGCTCTGAGATAACTTCTGTTTTAATTTGCCAGAATATAAATAAAATTTAATTGAATTCATGTTTTTTTTAATTTCTTATTTCAACAAATTACATGAAAATAAAAAAAACATTTATCCTACCAACAACTACTGCGAATCTTTATTTTGACATACTTCATTCCTTTACTACAGACCTCCAAAAACTACCCAAAATACATCAGTGAGCCGTTGCCCTCGCTGACATGTCTCTTCATTACAATGAATGTTGGAGTTTATTTTGAGTAAATCCCATCATACACCATCCTGCTGCTGTAAATACTTGCTTATGCACTAAATCCGTTGCTGAAAATTTGGTCTTTTTAGGGGATTTGTTGACAGTAAGAAATATACAGAACATCGCTCAGGCTTGTCCTACAGCGTCCTAACAATGTCGCTCACTGTTGAAGAATACCTTTTCTCTGGCAAGGACTTTCCACTATACTACTACTAATGTACTAATGTGCAATAACGGTCTTGTTTTGGGTTATTCTCAAAATGATTTACATGTTAGCAAACAACTAAACATTTTTTGTGAGTCAATACTGCACTATCATTTAATAAAAAAAGGAACTGAAAATTGCACTTAAAATGGAGGGTAGAGTGTTGATAGCCACGCACAGATGGAAGATTGTCAGTGCCAAGGCTTGTATTCTATTTTTTGAATGTGTTTTGTATGACTTATATGTCATCATCACATAGGTTAAAATGTATTTTTTGAAAAAGACATCTACAAATATTAGTCATTTCTGGTGGATGACTGCCCAAATTGAACACTGCATCACTGAATTAAG
Organism: Centropyge bicolor; assembly: GCA_037975185.1. Lineage (NCBI taxonomy): Eukaryota > Metazoa > Chordata > Actinopteri > Pomacanthidae > Centropyge > Centropyge bicolor. The sequence goes on from JBBMOC010000006.1 coordinate 7,470,230, forward strand.
GAATCAACAAGCCCATTATGCTGAGGTCTTTGTACAAATTGCCATAAAACACACAGATATAAAGACATACTTGCCATTACCAATCCTTTCTCTGATATGATGTGCCACCATAAATAAGTATCAATACCCTTGTCTCTGTTATTCCTCTTCAAAGCTCATCATTCTTCCTGAGTGGATCATTGTCCGTTTTCTACACCCTGGAAATTAATTGCAGTCTGCTCGGCTCCTGTGTGTCTCCTTGCTTATATCGCATCACAGTAATCTTTCTTGCACCATTGAGCCTTAAATTGAAGACAGTTCAAAGAGAGAATTACTGAGACGGTGAAATTGAAGTCATCATGTTCATGTGATTGAGTAGCAGGGGTGGAAGTAACGAATTACATTTACTCTCATTGCTGTGATTAACCTTTTCCTGTGTACTTCCAAATCAGTTATTTTAATGCTTTTTAGAAAAAGTATTATACTTTGCTATATTTCAAGTCGCATCTGTTGCAGAGTAAAACCAAAAGTTACAGAGAAATGTCCTGAACTGTGTGTATCAGCCTGTCTGTCTATAGCAAGCGGCAACCTCCAGCGCTGAAAAATGAAGCCAATGCGGAAGTGCAAAAAAGCTGCAGTTCCTCGAATAACCGCTAAAGCAGGCCGCAGAAGGGAGTCAATTACATTTGACCCCCATGTTAAAATGTCTGATTTTACGACAGAAAAAAACATATTTACAGCCTGGTTCAAAACATGGCTCTAGTCTCATAAGCTGTTTTTCTACTCCATGAGAACTCTGGGGGGGGCAAATTTTTTTATAAGGCGTTCGTTTAAAATATACAAAGTACATCATTATGCACAATTCATAGCTGTCAATCTAAGTGGCGACACTGAGGGTCTAGAGGGCGTCACCCCGGCTAATTCTAGTCACTGAGTTTGACGGATTGAACCGGAGAAGAGATCGTCGATATTTAGCATTTAACCTAGCTGGTTAGCCGTAGCTAGTTTGATTATTTCGAATAAAGTGGCATTTTTCAGCCAATAGCGTTCATTCAGCCGGCCCATAGAACCCGCCTCAGCTCCACCCTCGCTCCACCTCATTGTCATATTTGGAGTAACCGGAGTATAGGCTACCAAGATGGATGCGCACTACGATTTGCTTCATTTTTGCTCTTCGGAAACCAATGGGTGACGTCACTGTCACAGTTTTATGTCACAGTTTTGCACCTTGGTCTTGGTTTAGATGTTGTTTGTTTATGCTTTGTTTTCACTGTCACATTCCTGCCGGATTGTCACCTTTTTTCACGCCAGGTTATGACCACCTTTCCTCACGTCCATGTCCATGTTTTTTCCTTGTCATGTCATGCCATGTATTTTGAGTTTGGATTTTCGTCTTTCCTGAGCCGGACCTTGATGTGAGTTTTTTTGTTAAAGATTTAATTTAATTTCATTAAAAACTATTGAAGCAGCGACTGTGTGATGCGCCTGAGTCCGCACCCGCCCGTCTTGACAGTCACGGACACTACGTCCATATTTTTTACAGTCTATGGTCTGTAGCTGCAGGTATGTAGTCTCACCAAGGCCGGACCTGAACAGCACAATACACACTAATGCAATGAAGTTAAAGATGATGTCATTATGATTTAAAATTATCTGCTAAAAGATAAAATGGTCATGGTGGATCATCCAGCTGTGCCTTGATGAATGAACTCAGTTTGGTGTGTGAGACCTCTCTGCTGTTTCTGATCATTCCTGCCACGGTTGTGACTGCAGGACCTCTTCCTCAAGGCTCAGACAGGTGAGTAGGTTTCAAGAGCTACAGAGACATCAATGACCTCTGTGTTGCCTCGCGACATAGCGCTCCGTGTGTGTACTACATGGTGTGTAAAAACAACTCTTTGCTTTAATATGTGTGTTTGTGGCTGCAGGCGCTGTGGAGTTTATATTGTTAATGCAGCTCAGTGTTGTCTGCTTTGCTGAAGTTTTACTCTGTTGTTTAAGTGGGAGTTATTTCATTCTGCAGCCTAATATTGCTTATTGCATCCCCCAGGGTCCAGAGGACTTTTAATTTATTGTGGGCCATTTGTGTTTAATTGTGTTTAATTTCCTGATTAATTCTAATGAGGCCAGACAGAGGAAAGCTGTTGTATTTTTATAATTGATAATCAGCGGTCTGCGCACTCTGCAAAATCTGTCTGTACAAATGGAATTGGATTTGGTTTGATGGATTTGGACATCAAGGCTCAGATGTTGTTCAATAGCATTGCTGGATTGACATGTTTTTCATTTAACAGTAGCATCATACATCACCAGATACCTACACTGACTCAAGGCCAACGAAAATGGGATGGTTTGTCACCCAAGCTGAGACAGGAGAACATTAAAGACAAAAGAAAGACATCTGCTGTTAAACTTACTCTAGTCTGTTTATCCCTGTCTGCAGATGTGGTGTACAGTGGGCTCCTAATCATATTGCATTAACTGTGACAATGCATTTGGCAGCATCACAGTCTGCAAAACCGTGATGCTGCATTTGGATGAAAAATGTGAGCTGTTGCTAGTTGGCAATGATGTGTGGTGTATTTCTTTCCGAATGCACAAATAGGACTGTAAGAGGTGATAAATCACAGCTAAGGTGTAAAGCTGAAATCCCACAACATATTATTTTTCCCTCAATTTATGGGTTACATAATACTCTTTTTTTCATGCCTTTTCAAATGCTGATTAGAAGAGCATGAAAAGTGAGGTTAAGTGTTTGAACCCTTACTCGTGCTTGTGATGCAGACAAAAGGAGCAAGAAGCAATAGCTGTAGCTTGTGTTTACTGGCGACTGAATTGCAATCCTCCATCTTGCTTCTATACTAAACACATACCTCAGTAATAGTTACTTACAGCAGATGAATCCTCCACGTTGCATTGGGTATGCACTTTAAAAGCAATTTCCCTCCTCCTTGACTTGTAGTATTATCTACCAGAAGGAAGAATATCAGCCCTGAGCCTTTGAGTTGGAGTGGAACTGACATACTGTCATACAGCGAGGACACAGAAAGCTTTTCACATTTGAGAAGGTCGTTTAATAAGAAGAACTAGTTGTGCACAAAGGACAAAGATTCAATATTCAGTTAACAATAATACACTTAATTTATACAGCCCTTTTCTTAACAAGGTTACAAAGATAACAGATAAAATCAACACAGGTAAAACACATAAAAACAACACAGGTATCATAAAACACCAGGGGATGAAAAAAAAAAAGAGTAAAAAAAAATACAACCAGTAACCTGGGGTGAAGCAGCAATTTTAAAAGTATGGGGGTTTTAAGGATTCACCACAAGTCTCGACCTTTGGCTCCCATTCCAGTCAAAATCAATACCAATTGTTTCTTTACCACTATATGCAAATAATATTGAGTTCAAAATGTACATTGTAGCAAAGCGTTCTTCTTCCCAAGAGTCACCAGCCTTCAACAATCTATGATATTAAGCAATGAGAATGAGATATTAGACTTTTTATTGTCTGTTTAGACTGTTTTTCCTCAATATCTTTTGTTGTTGATGTTGAGTTCGCTGCCAAATCTGTTTCACTTTTCTTTTTAGTTGTGGAAAACATGAAAACCAATACATGTATTCAACAGAGAAATGAGTTTTGCTGAGCAGCAGAGACCAACAGTATTGGATACTAATATCATTTGAGTGTTACATAACATTTAATCTACAGTAACCTTTTTGTCATACAAACTGAATTAGACATACAATACAACTAGATGTGGCTGTTCTCAATGACTCCCAGTGAGAAATTGTAGGAAAATGTTGTTTAGTGTGTGGGTGAAAAGTAGAGCGATAAAGGAAAGAGCACCCCTTCACATTGATTTGTACCACTGAGAAATCAATATTTTACTTTTTGTAAACAGTGCATTTGTGAATGTGGCCAACGAACAATCCTGGTGCAACGAAGCGCCTTGAAGCAACTAGACAAGGAGCCGGTGCAGGATTTTTGGTCAGTAAGTATAAATTTTCTGTGCAAGTGCAATTTCATGCCAAAATGATCAAAACTGAGCTGTGCCTCTGTCGACTTAGCCTGAAGAAACAGAAGAGGGAGAGAAGGAGAAAAATAAATGGACTGTGCTAATGACGCACTTTCTGACATTCGATCAAAAATGTTTCTACATCTTCAAGAGGAAAGTCTTCACACTTTGTGCGTTTTTCAAAGCACTTCATGCATCTAGCGTGAAGTGTTGTCAGAGGCCTCTAAAAGGACGAAAGAATGAGGAGTGAGTAGTTGAGAAACCACTTACCGATAGTGGCAATAACAGTCCCAGCAAAGAAAAAGGAGGAGCTGATGTCCCAGAGGCTCGGCTGATTGGATGAATTTCCTGAAGGGTTCACACCTGCTCGGACTGCTGAAACCACTTGCTGGAGCAGAAAGTAGAAACACACAAAAAACGTTACCACACAATGCTCTGTCTCCCAGTGGGAGTGTGCTACGAGGTGGGCTGAGGAACGTAAGAAAATTACCTGTGTGCATCGGATTTCTGCAGGGAGTAGATGTCAGACAGGATAAACATCCAACCAAAACCAATTAAGACTTGTGAGAAACAAGGAGGGGCATCTGTCACCTTCTTAAAATGCATGAGAGAGGTCTAAATTTTAATTAAAAAACTAACTCATAACTAATTAAATAACTATACTCACAAAGGAGCTGTTCATATTTACATTCCTGTAAAATGAGGGTCTTTATGATGCCTTCTTTGTTCATGATGCTCCTAAAAAGATGTTCAGAAATAACTGGTGCATTTTAGTCAAACGTTTTGAATTATTCATGGTCACTTTAGCCACCGCAACAGTTATTTTCATTACTGACTATTTTGACAATCAATCGATTAATCATTTAGTCTACAAAATATGAAATCACATTTTCCCAAAGTGATGCCTTCAAATTGTTTTTTTTGTCCAACAGTCAGTCCACAACCTTCATTTACTGTCACAAAAGACAAAAGAAAACAGCAAATCCTGACATTTAAGAAGCTGGAACCAGCCAGTATTTGACATTTTTGTCAGAAAAATGACTCCAATGTTTAATCTATTACCAAAAAAGCTGGGGACGAATTTTCTTTAGATCACAGTTGTGGAGATGACATTGGACCTCAAGAGGCCTGTTAAAGTTTGGGAAGCAGGTTCTGCACCAGTTGAGTCTGACTGATACCGACATGAATTACAGCACATCACATTAGTCCAAGAGGGATGAAATAAAAGCATGACTTTATATAAATCAGTGGGAGATGATATGGTCTGATTTTGGAGAACAAAAATGAGATCTCAGTGAATATGGTCTGTTCAAAGTGCTGAGATCCAAAATACAGATTTACTCAAAAGAAAGCATTCTTCACATATTGTACATTGAGCAGAATAACTGCCACAGAAAACATCTTCCCCTTGAAGCTACACTTTCTTTCTGTCGGCTGCACTTCAAAGAACAAAAACATCTTATTTTCTGAACAATCGCTGACTGCAGGGAGGGCGGACATCTCACTTCTACAATGTCTTCACACTACTATGAAACGTAAGCGCTGTGGGCTGCTCATTCTTTTCAAGTGCAGCTCGTGACCACATGGTCACATCAACAGACGGATCAGGGCCAGATGAACTTTCTTCTTCATGCCTCCAGTGTTGTGAGGTGAGGTGTCGGACAAGAGGTTTTCTCGCAGTGAGTGTTTACAGCTCTGCAGCTAATGTAGCTGTCTTTCCAGTCGCCTGAGTCAAGAAGAAAGTGGTTTGGACGGTAATTGCAAATGTTTCTCCCCCAGACATTGTGGGTATGTGAAGCTCCATTGGCTGAGCCAGGGCATGATGTGAGATTGAACAACATTGAGGTCCATTCTGCTTTTATGTGTTTGTCATTATTTTCCAATTTATTTATTCTGTCCATTTTAAATATAGTTAGATTTTAAAGGTATGATAAGATTTGACATTATTAGCTTAATCCAAAGAGTAGATGCACTTAAAGGCGGTGATGTTCTATATTTTTATTGCATGAAAAGACCAACATTGAATCAATGCCACTAATGGGTATTGATGATGTAGCCATGGAGTCTGATATATTATTCCCCATTGTTATCTCAAAAGCACATTCAGGAACCTTCCTTCATCATCATGAATGTGGCATCATAGTTTATTTTGAGCCAATAGATGAGAGCAGGCGTGCGTCACTTTCCCGACCTCGCCCTCTTTTGGATGAAAACAAGTGCTGTAAAAGTGTTGGCAACATGCCTAAAAGCTGCTGCGCCACAATTTGCATGTCAAACAATAAAAATTAAAAAAAATCTTACCTGCCCAAAGAGTGAAGAACAGCAACAGAAAACATATGTGGTTTCAGAGCATATGCAGAGAGGATGAAAAAGGTGACATGTTGGACCTGGGATCAATGACCATTTGCTAAAAACTACAACAGCTGTTTTACTTAGCTTTTTTAAAAATATAATCTTTATCATTCACTACAATCTCTCAATGATTTGTTAAACAGATATATATCCAAAATAAGAAGATGGGACTAGATGTAAAATGTACAATGTTTCCACTATGAAAACAAGATCATCACTTTAAATTAAGAGGGTGTGGGAATCTGGGATTACAGCACATACTGTAGAACACATGTTCACACACACACACACACACACACGCATCATATAAAAAATAAATAAATGCAGGAGCAGCAGTAAAACACGCAACACTTCACTTTGTGCATTACATAATCTTCTCCCCATACGCACACTGTTGTCACTTCAGTCGCTGCACAGCCGAAGAGAGAGAGCCTTTCACACAGACTGTAATAACAAAGATATCAATATCAAGAAGCTTCTAAAATCTGCTATCCTTCATTAAAATTAGATTGAGAGTCCTTGTAATTCTTTCATCTGTTATCTGAACCTTGATTATGCTGACAAACACATGACAGTAGGTTCAGTCTACAGAGAGATGAGAGACTTGCCCTGAGTGCAGCCTCCTGTATTTGTTGGCCCTGTATTTGGAGAAATTAAATTACCCTTCTCATTAGGCTGAAATGTAATCCTTGATTTAATTCAAGAACACAATTTTCATTATCTTTCTCTCATGCCTGTAAGCAGCGGCACAGGTTGTTGGCTTTCAGATGAGGAGGGAGACAGTTGTATAAAATGTGGAATAAAAGTGAAATGAGCACCAACGTCTGAAACTGACTGACAACACAAATTATGTGAGTCCTGTTCTCCTCTGTGACCTTTGATCCCTCCCATTCTGACTGCAGGCTGGAAATCCAATACTGCTGCAGTTGTGGAAGTTGAATCTTTCCCTGCTTTAATGTGAAGTATTTTTTTGACATAACAATGTGAGAATAACACAAAGTGGATTTTGTTATGGTGGCTCTGAGAGCTCGACGCCCTACAACCCAAGAACACACATGCACATAGATAAAACACAAATTAACAATGTTAACCATGAGGAAATGAGAACAGTGCAGACTGACCACAGTTACATATATTCTAATTTATTTGCTAGCAATCTTCATTCTAACCATCGTCATCCTGCTAATATGAATTTTGCCCTGCGGCCTAGGTTTCATGTCTTTCATTCTTCTCGTTCAGTCAGTTTCTTTTTTTATTTTCTCCTCCCTCAACTATTCAGTTACTTTACTTCCTGTCTTTGTGTTTGCTGATAAGTTTCACCTGTTGCTCATTAGCCTTCTCCCCTCATTATTCCTTATGAGTTTGGATTTTTGTTTAGCTTACCTGGAACTTACCTGTTACTGGATTTTGATTCTTGCCTGCTCCCTGTCAGATTTGTTCCTGGTTTTGACCCTTGCCTGCCTCACCACCCTGTAAGCCTTTTTCGCATTTCCCTTTTGTAATAAAATCGGTCGAACTGCACTGGCTCCACCTGTGTTTTCCCCTGTATCCCACTTGCACAAACATGATAGTACTACAGCAACTGAGACAGTTTAGAGCAAATTGGCAGCTTGTTGTCATCAAATCACAAAGTGCCTCATTTGACTAATGCTTACTGATGCTCGAAAGGCTTATTACCTGTAGACATCAGGTCGAGTCAGAGCTCATTCACAATGTGTGCAATATTGCCAATAATGGACAGATATATGATTTCGTTCATTATAATTCTGTTCTGTTTTCAGTGTATTGCATTTGTAAGAATGGTTACTGTCCTTACTAAAACCACACAGAGATGTGTTTGCATATAAATGAATGATTTAGAGAAAGCAGCCTGCACCTATAGAAAATTAGAGGAAAACCCTGCATGAATGAGTGGAGAACATAATGAATGCAGATGCTTCCATACAGCGCCTGAGGGGTCACTGAATGGTTTATAAGTATGAAAATGAGGTGACTCATATGCTATGCACCAGATCTCAAACCGAGTTGAAAGAATGATCTAATAGAAGAATGACCAGAGACCTGTACTGTGACACGTTTTTCCCCCCTTTAATTTGCCACTTAGTACTTAATGCTTGTGTCCTAACCCAAAACACCATAATGTCGGGTAACACCTTCAGGACCATTTCTCACATTGTTCTCCTTGTATCTCAGTATAAACAGCAAGGGTAACTGTTCATGGAGGAAAAGGTGCCATGGGGCTGATTACATTCAACTCGTCACCTCATGTTTTCTTGCTGCACCTACAGAAGCTTCAAATAAATCTATAGTTCATCTTTCAAGCTTCCATTTGAAAACAAAAAAAACATGTTTCTCTGGAGGTCGACCAAAGGACGGCGTATTCAACCTGATGAATAAAATATGAAAAATAATGGCCATCGTGTCGATTGAGCAGATGAGATGTGACCTTGCTTTATACAGACTGAGCGCTGACTCTAAAGAGGGGGCGGCAGCAGGTCAGTCCGTGTGGACCAGAGGCCGGAGTCACTCTGGCATGTTGCCAACTAAGGCAGGTCTGTAGCTCCTGTGTGTGTGCGTGTGTGTATTTCAGGATGATGTGTGTAATGAATGAACAACAACAGAGCATTAAAAAATCTAATCTCGTCAATATATGTAGGAGCATTTGAATTTGGAGTTAATGCTTGTGTTTCTCAAACCAAATGAGACATAGCACAATATCCAGCGACATGGCTCCAGAGGTGGCCACATCAGTCTGTCAGGTGCTAGGTCATTTGGACCATTTGGTTTACAGCATTCGTGATGTCCAATTATGTATGGATACAATTTTATTAAAGTAAAAATGAAAATAATAAATTGATAAAATTGATTATAACATTTAATCATATTTTTGCATTTTCATTCTGTTTCTATGATAATGTTAACAATTAGCTCAAAGATGATCTGTGCCTAGATACAAGCTCACAGAGCAGCCAAACATGACTTCTATCGACTTTATGTTCGTGAAGTCGACCAGAAACAAAACATCCCTTGTTGTCTTAGAAAAAAAAAAAAATCTAATTATGACTAATTGTTGTGCTGGTTAGATATTGTTTTTCTGGCTACCACAGTCAGGATGATCTCATGTATTCATGGTTGACTTGCATTTTACATTAGCTGATATAATTTACGCTGAGTCATTTACAGAATTCCGTGTTTATCAGGAATAATTAGTCCCTTGTTGGGAATGGGGATACCCGGTAAAACTATTTAATGGCCTTAATAGTTAGAGGCAGCAAAATGATCTAATTACAGATGCTGCAGAATGGCCAAGCACATGTGCATGCACACACACACACACACACATTCCTCTTGTCATTATCATTATGCAAATGCAAATGAAACAGAACCACTGTGATTAGCGTGCACAGTGGGCAGCGCAAGCTATAAATTAAAAGGCCAGAGTGGGAGGATGGAGTTATGATGTACAGTCCGAGGGATTATGGACGTCCATCACTCACTGTCAGTCGTGAGAGCAATGAGCAGCAGCAGCAGGACGTTTCCATCTGTGGCCTGATGCAAACGTCCGCTCTTGGTCTCTCTGCTTCTCACCCTTCATTTGTTTTTTTTGTTTTTTTAACCTTCATCAGAGCAGGAATGAGTCTCTTTCTCTCTCCACCAATGACCGTGCATTGTTGCCATGGCTACCAGGTCATGTCAGGCTGAATGAGATATGAGACCGAGTATCACATTTACAAACTCGTAGCATGTGCTGCTCACTGCAGTGTTCGCCAGTTTATGCCACTTTCTTGCTGTTTGCTGATCTTATTGTCTGTTTGCAGTGGGTCACGTGGCTTCTTATTTACAACAAATCAAATTTTGTTGTGGATTGGAATATGACAGACTGAACAGAACTGAACTGAACTGGACTGAACCACTGGCTTATGATCTTGCTTTTGCTGCCTTCAGAAAAGAGGAAACCAAAATGAAGAAGTTCACCCACAGATCCCACTGAAAATCTGGAGGCTGCCTAACAAATACATACCGTATATATAGTTGTTTATGTGTTACTCTGCATGCCAGGAAGCAGGAGCTACATGAATGACAAGTAACAGTGAAAAAATGATAAAGTGTTCATGAAAGTTTTATAACATTTATTGTGTAAAATATTGTTGGAGGTGGAGTCTCAGACCTACAACTGGACCAGAGATTCGTGTTAAATTTCATAAATTTATCTGGTGAGTTGTTAAAGATGTAGTCAACTGTGATGTCATGTCAAAATGACAATGAGTTTGGTAATAAGGCAGCATATAATATTGTCTCTGTTTTCTCAGTTTGTTGAAGCTTGCCCTGTGTCAAAAACACCCACACACGTACAGTATATGCAAAATTACTTATACACTTTTGTTGCATTCCTGTTTTGCAAAGATAAGAAAATACAAAGCACAGTAATTGCTTCCTAAATAAGTATCCATATAAGCGAGTTCATTTTCAGCGAACATGTCATACTCCCAATTTTATGACCTGATGTTTGATCATGTATGGGAAGCCAGTGAGGGATCATGATCTTGCAGCAGTCCTACAGGTTGTTCAGGCCACCTGAGTTCAGACAGTTGAATCTGGTGAAGATGAGTGAGTGTGAACCCATTGTACATGCAGTGTGTTTCTGGTGTAGGGAAAGCAGAAGGAATTACAAAATTAGATTGTCTGAATCTGGAAAATCTGATGATCCTTTAGGTTTTGCACAAGCTGCAAAACCCCCCAAATGCACACTGGTCAATGTGAATCGCTTTATCTTCATGAAATCTGCCATCTGGGAGATATAGCGTTTTCACCTGTCTGCAATGTCATGCTAATTAAGAGGATGTTCAATGCAAAGCTTAGAGCCTGCAGTTAATCCACTGCTGCTAATACAGCTGCTCGAATTCAGTGTGAAAAACACTGAAGTGCGGTTAAGCGCATTGAGTGTGTGATTAAGAACATGATTACGCATTTTCTTTCACAATACATATAATAACTTGACACTTGATTACATAAAGCTGTTTAAGGGTGAGTCATTGTCACAGCTCGACCCAGCTCGAGAACATAACACAAAGTGGACACATTGAGTGCAGTTAAATGATTTCACTCAAGCAAACACTCGAGACACAAAACAAGATCAGTGAGGTCATTGTGACGTCAGAACGAGACCTGTGAGGAACAGCGCGCACAGATGAGTGTGTGCTTATTACTACTAACAAATGCATGTTTCACAAGCCACAAACAAAAACAGGATTTTGAAATGGGCACAACAATTTGTGGGTAAGGCGGTGATCACACAAAGCAATAGATAAATACCATCCAAATTGAATAAGTATTATAGTTCATTGACCTGATAACATTTGCTTTTGAAAATCTTTTTGTTGAATGTTGAAACACACATGGACTATACATTATGTAATTACATCTGTGCAATACTCTTTTTTTAAATATCAGCTCCATTGACTGTGCAATATTTCATTCTATCCAATGTGCAATATTTTTGAATTCAGTATTTCATATTTTATTTCATTGTAGTCAGGGTGCAATATTTTGTGTTTAGTATTTCATATTTTTTACTTTATTCTATTCAAGGTGCAATATTTTTGTATTTATGATGTAAAAATTCATATTTCACTTCACTCTAGTCAATGTGCAATATTCTGTAGTTAGTATTTAATATTTCACATTTCATGCTTAATCCAACCCAAGTCTCTTGTGAATTTCTAATGTAAATTTAATGTTTAATTTGTATTTTTAACCTGTTTTTTATTGCTTTGTTTTTTTTTTTTACTATTTAACTGCTTCCATCCCCTTTGTTGCTGTATGTTGCAAGTTTCCCCACTGTGGGATGAATAAAGGTTTATCTTATCTTATTTGTCACTGATATTGAGACTAATCTCTCTCTACAGATTAGACAATAAAGTTAAATTCAGAACAAATTCCTCTATGTTAAAGTCGTGAATTGGAGTGGAGGATAACATCTGTTCTAAGGGTTTACCACCGTCAACACTGACGTCTCCTGTTCTTCCGTGCCCTTCTTCAGTCAGTATGGATAATGCAATTGACGGAAAATCACAGTCTCTCTTTACGTCATCGACAGAAGGAGAAGAGGGACACAAAGAGACTCCACATTCATAAAACATTCATTCAACACTTCATTCTGCTGGAGAGTGGCCACTCACAGTGAATCCAGATGTCAGATACAGTATATGTTACTGTGTGCAGGTTTGGTAGTTCTATTTATGTCAAGCAAATATTAAGAAGCCATCCAACTTTAGAAGCATTAAACTCATGAGTACAACATTATTACAGTATTACCACTTCAATATAATCTCTGTCTTTGTGATCCAGATCATACCATGTGTGTGTAAGTCTGTTCTTTTCTGCTCTATTTTTGATCTACAGGCCAGAGGGGATGTAGACGTAGGGACATCAAGCGGGGACAAAAACAACAGTCGTCTTGATCAATCAACAGCCTTTATCTAATTTTAGGTCAGAGGTAATAAATAATGTAGAAGTTAAAAATAGCCCTTTTCTAAGAATCAGAGAACAAGTCGTGGTTGTTCAGGAATCATTTGTGTTGTATTTATAGCTACACTAACACTGTGGTAATATCTGTCAGCTGGACTGTCCACTGTGGTCCAGACTGAAATATCTAACTACTGAATGGACTGCAACACACATTCATGGTCCCCAGAGGAGCCCTAGTTAAACTGGTGATACCTCGACTGCTACTGCCACAATGAGGTGTGTGAGGGAAATAGTGACATGAAATTGGTTTTAAATATCCTAGCATCTACTCAATTGTTATGGGACAAACATGCATGGTTGCCAAATGATGAATCTTTGACTTTGGTCATCTCTTGACTTTTTCTCCAGAGGTTGATATTTGTGGTTTTGGGTAAAATATCGGTTGTTTGATGGATTTCCTTGAAATTTGGTTCAGATATTCACCTCCCTTTCATAATGAGTTTATAATCACTTCAGTCATCCCTTAACTTCTCCTCTAGCATTAACACTAGGTCAAAATTTTAGTATGTTCAATATTTTGTTTTATGGCCAAATATCTCCAAAAAATATTGCTATTAACATCAGCCTCAGTTGCACTTTGTGTTAGGTGCAAATGAGCAACTGAGATGATTAACCTGGTAAACATCAGCACATTAGCAATGTTAACATCACCATTCATCTCAAAGTACAGCCTCACTTCCTTTTGCCTCTGTGAGCTGCTTTCTATCTCCGTGTTAAATAATCTTTCTTCTCCTGTTGTTTTTGATTTGCACCTCTTTCTTCACAACTCCCAAGAAAGAACCACACTACTTATTTAGGCTATTTTTATAACAGATTCAACGGCTGAAACAAACAAGATATGTCAGCTTCAGAAATGATTTTCTTTGTTTGTACGCTTTGGTGCATGTAAGAACAAAAACTGCACAGATCTGATGATGAACATCTGGAATATGGGTGAACAAAACAGCTGGAGGACTGGAGGAACATTTCTTATTCAGTGAAGATAAAATGATTTTTCATCCACACAAATAATTCTCAGCGCTGTAACTTTTGTTAAAAAACATATTGTTGTCGAATTGTTGTCGAATTTACCTGCCATGTAGACCTTGATGTCAAATCAAATTTTTAAAGAAATTTATTTCTATGCTTCCGACGATATTTTTGTGAGCAGTAAATAAAGTCTCAAAATAAGCCACCTGGTTGATCTGTATCTATTATTTCGTTGTTGTGTTATGTGATTCTTCTATCATAGGCATTTCAAGAGCACTTTTCAAGATATTGATTTTAATGCTAACAATAACACTCAGTTAACCTTGAGCACCCGTCTCTTACTTGCATTCAGTCCTCGTGTTATGTGTCGAGCTGCTCGACTTGATATCTCTCTCTTCTGAACAGATTCAGTCCTTTCACTATTCAATCCTGTGGGGATTATATCTGTAATGAATTTCACCTGTTTTTCTGTCTTCTTTCACTCTGTGGGTTGGAAAGAAGCTGTATTCTATAAAAAGGCATGATAATGTCAGGGAGAGTGTGTCTGTACATGCAGAGTTAAAATGACTGTTGCAGCAAAGCCAGTGTTGCTTGTGTTTACTAAGTTTGTCCAACATGTCTTTTCTCATGGTCCCACCGGTGTGCAACATGCACGCAGGCACACACACACACACACACACACACATACACATACGTTCCCCCTGGTCTGTCAGTTCAGGATGAGCAGTAGTGTATGTGTGAAATGCTGTTTCTGTCCCGTGAAGCGAAGGTCAAGCCGGTTGTGTCCTCAAGAGACATGAGCAGCACAGTTATAGGAGATGAAGGACAGATGGAGCAGGAAGGAGCAGGAAGGAGCTCTGCCGGGTCCATGATGTATCTGTCAGCTTGATGTAAAACACAACAAATCAGACGTTAACCCTGAGATGTCCGTGATCATGACTTTTTGTCCTTTAAAGGTATTTTTGAGATTAAAATGCATAGTTTGTTTAAGCTGCTGTTTACAATGGATCAAATGTGTCATATATTAAAAGGGTCATAGTGAACCCCCTCCCAAAATTATCATCCAATGTGTAGTTTCTAGGGATTACTATTGTATGTGGCTGCATGCAGTATCTGACACTTTCTCCCTGCAGTTTAGAAAAACAATATTATAAATATCCCAATTGAGATATACTGTATATAGGTTTTGAATACAGTAGATTAGCAACTGCTGATCACTCCATATCAATTTCAGACTTAAAATAATGTACAGTTTTAAGCCCCACCCATTTTGCACCACTTCTGGTTTATGCACCGCCCACTCCGAATACAGATACAGATAATGTAGATGGTTGATACAGATACAGAGAGTGATGTACTCGCTCATCCCTAGTAGTTTCCATATTAGTGTCTTTTGGCTTAATGTTTTGGTTTTGGGCCAACAACTTTACCATTTTGATTCACTGCTCTTATTAGTGATGTTTCCAGCTGTGACATGTCATGGTCCCGGCCGTGTCTCTCCCTCATTCCTAGTGTCTCTGCTGTGTCCCTCTTCCTGCTGTTTTTTGTTGGTCCCCTGTTTGTCTTCTCTGTCTCACTCCTGCTGCCAATTTACCTGCACACCTGCGACTCATCCACTCATTAACCTCCTGCAGTATATAAACCCCAGCACTCCTACAGTCACACTTTTTGCCATGTTGTTCAGCCAATGTGATACAAATGCTACAGCCTTCCCTTTACTCCAGCTTAGTATTCCCCTGTGTTGTTGGGACCCTGACTACTCCTGTGCTTTTTCACCTGTCCTTCAGGTTCACTACTTCCATCGTACTTTCCATCTGTCTACCTCTTTCAGTACCTCTCCAATCCACTCTCCAGCCAGCAGCTCCTCCAATTGCCTGCCACTCTTCTCCATCTGCCACACTCCACCGTGAACTCCAGCTCAGCCCACCATCATGTCACTCAGTTCCCCAAGTCTTACATAAAACTACCTTTAACTGTTGCCAGAGTTCTGCTGTTGGGTCCTATCAACCGAACCTAATGCTACCTGCCCGGCACTGAATGACACACAGCAAAGACACAGTGGAGCATTTAGCAGGTGACGAGCCGAGCCAGATATTTCCCTTGAGAGCTGGTGGAGACCAAAAACAGAGTTTAAAAAAAGAGAGTAATCATTGGACCAGGTAGCTGGTCCAGCAGGTAGTTATCATATCAACTTCATTAGATATGTCAGCGTTGTGTTTTCAGCTTGTTTCCACTGCCCTCAGTCAAGAGTGGTGTAATTGTTAAGCATGTGATCAATAAAGCTTTGTCTTGTAGTAATTAAATATTCTCTTTTTGCAATCTGGTATGTTCTTTACTTTGAGAAAATGTTCATTTGCAAGATGTCGGATGTCTTTTGATCTTGATATCTTGAAGACATATTCGGCGAAGCATTGTTTTGTAGATGACCCTGAACCTGAGTGAGATCAATGCCTTTCATGAAAAAATAAACTCTGTCTTATTAAAATGAAAGACATGAGTTAACACACTCCTCTACACTACAGTGTGGAACAGCAGGTTAAGTCAGGTCTGAGGCAAAGCAATGAGACAGGCAGCGGTGTGTTTGATGACTCTGCCAACACACCAGAGGCATGGTCAATGAGGATAGGTGATGTTTCTGAAGTGGACAGTAATTAGTGCTTGCTGCAGAGGGATGTGAAGCCCTCGAGTTTTTTTTCTCCGCTAATCATTCAGAGACACACTGGAGGAATATATAATGTTGAAAAAGACATACTGAATGCACTGCTATGTTTAACCTACCTCTATTATCTATAAAATAAAAATGGCTTTCCTGCATAGGTGAGGAGAAGTCAGATATTGCATTTAAGGTCGGTTAGAAAAATGCAGATCATGATCCTCTTGCCTTAGACTTTTCAACTCTACATCTCTCATAAAATGATATCAGGAGTAAGTTAATACATAAAAGCCATCAGGACAGGCCTGTCCATTTGCTCAATGTGACTCCCTTCAGTCTCAGAAGATGATAACTGGAGCTGTTATCATCAAAGCCTGAGCCACTTCTTCTAGCTGTTTCTGCCTTTTACTTACTTATTCCCACATGTCCCTGTGGTGCATTCAGGTAATAAGGTTCACATGATACATGATGCCAAAGGGGGCTCCAGTGATGAATAGACCAGAATAAGCCTAGTGTCTCCTCAAATTTATTATAGTGACAACCTTTAAGCTAGACCTTGATCTCTGAGGCTGTTTGTGCCAGTGTGTGTGTGAGTGGTGCAGGATGAGAACGGTTGATCGAGGCTGAAATCTGATGGATATGGTTTCATCATGATGAGTAGCTGCCTGCTATATATTGGCGCGCGCTCCAGATTCATATATTCGTCCAGAGAATGCTGCAGACAGGCGATGCATACTGATTGATATTGACTGACGGATTGATACTGATTCTTGGAAAATCCCACGGCGTTCGATGCATCACAAACAGGTGACATGACTTGATCTGTGTGGAAAGGGAAGCTGTAGCAAAACGTCCTCATTGGAAATCAGTAGGTCAAGTGTTGCAGGTCACAGTGCTGTTGGCTCTTTGAAAGGATTCATCTGTAAGCATTCATCTGATTTTCTATATTTATTTATTTATTTTTTAAATGAAGGTCGTTCTAGCACCGAGACTGAAAGTAAATCTGATCAGAAAAATGTTCTGTATGTTCGGTACTTCTGGATCTTACTTGTGTCCAATTAACCAAAGCACGTTCTGTCTGTGTTGCTAATGTGGAGCTGACCATGCTGTTTTCTTTCAAGAAAATGTCTCTTAGCCACAGCTCTGAATGCTGACTTCATTATTAGCTGACGTCAGTGTGAAGCGAAACAGCAGATTATTCCTGGAACCAAACTGTCTCCGAAGAGTAAAATTAGAAAAAGAATTTATTTCATTCTTATGGTGAGAAATATATGGGTTGATACATCCTGGCTTATCAGGAACCCCCTCGGATGTTATTGATGTGTTGTTACAGTTCAGGCATTACAGTTGGATTAACTGTTTGATTAATGCACATGCAAATTGAATTTTACATGTAGAGAAAATGCACTGTGCACAGAGATTTTCCAAAATTAGCCCGGAAGTTTGCCATCATGCTTCATTATGATTCTCATGATATTCATACTAATCAAACTATTCGGTGACCCTCTGCTCTGTGACCTGCATGGAAGCATCTGCGTTCCTTTTCTTCACTAATTTATTCTTTTTTCATTTCCTCATTTCATTCAGAAAATACAGAGCAAGCGAGGAACATGCTGTTAGACAGTTCACTGGTTTTGTATTATTCTCTCTATTCCCTCTGCAAACACACATAAACTGTAAATTCAGAAAATTAGTTCCTTTTCCAGGAACCAGCAGTAATTTAATTAAAATCTCAATAACCGCGACATTCTACGTCAGTGGAGACAAGCGTCAGCTGCTTTACCCTTAGTAACAGTTATTTCACCCTGTTTAATGGACATTTGCTCCTTAGTTACACATGAGTGCTCTCTAGGCACAACGCAGGCAGCCTCTCAACAAAAGGTCTTGTTAGTCAGAGGAAATGAGCCGAGTAAATCAATCCAAACACTATTTTGCGCTTGTGAGCATGTTCCCAACACAGGAAGCAAAAAAAAATACCTCCCACCTTTATTCCTTCTCCTTCCTCCTTCTTAAACCATCGCCACCTGTCAGACTGTCACATCACTCAGCCTCAACGTCGAGCTCGATGTCAACACGCCGGGAAAAGCCACTTAACATCGTGACAAATGTTACCCTGCCACTTTTTATACGATGAATAATTCAGCAAGACGAATGGTTTCAAATGCAAAGAATCCGAGTAAACATGGTTTCATTATGTTCTCGCTGACATGAAGTCAGTTCAAAAGGCCGCAGCAGAAGTGGTAAATAAGGTCAAAATGATTCACTTAACTTTGCAGCAACAGGCACAAATTTTGAGTCTCGAAACAAAGGAATCAAAGGGCAACTTCCACTTATGTCCTTAAAGCGAGATTATGAAGTGGAGTTCATGGGAAATAAAAGGCACCATCATTCAGTTTTAATGAACTGAATGCATCACTGCAGTTCATGAAATAGTCAGATATGTGTACACAAATTCTATAGATCCAATTTTGAGACTGTTTCTTTGGGTTAAACATTTATCCAAAATCACAATCTCAACCAACCTTAACCAAAGTAAATCCTATTGATTAAATGTCACCATGTATTTCTAACATTGACCAAAGTGTTTGTGTTGCAATTGCAATTACGATTGTTGCTGTGTGGGGAAAAATTAAAAAGTTTGCTGACGTTATAGCTCTTCTCTTCCTGTGCTCCTACATTATTGGCATGTCACAGATAAATCTAATGAAGTCTTTAAAGCGAGTGACTCGAGTGAATCCTGGGAAATAAAGGCAGATCCAATGGGGGATAATACTGTAGTGACTTAATTTTGCTTTAAAGTTTATTGAAAGTTTCTTATGATGTGATTTCTGATTACTTCACCGTTGTAATTCACTGAGTATATTGATGAAATGCCTTATGATGAATGACTGTAATATAGGTCAAATTGATCTTTATTTTCTGAAACACGAATGCACCAAACTCTGCAAATGTTTTCTTATAGAGCTGAGCTGAACTTAAACACCTTCAAACTTCATAATGAATGAACACTTGAAAATATACTACTAATATGAATTTGTATGTTTTTAAACAACCTTAGTTATGGCACCGGATACCCAAGATCCCACTACTCAGGCAGACAGAGTACTTTATTAATCCCATTGGGAGGTTCCCTCCGGGAAAGTGACAGGTTCTCTCCCGGAATTACTGGTCACATATTTTTAGACTGGTTGTATATTTTTATACTTCATATTTTCCATTTCATATCCATACTCGAAATAATAATTAAATCATGTAAACTTGTGTACACCTCCATTTTAGACTGTTATTTGTTCTTAATATTTTTACTGCTGCTATCCCCTGTGCTGCTGTGACATGTGAATTTCCCCACTGTGGGACAAATAAAGACTTATCTTATCTTATTACTCATCAGGTTAACAGACATTTTTGTGTTAGTTTTTCTTTGTTACTTTAAGCACCCTCCTCTTTTCTGGCTTCAGTGTCTTCTTTTAGAAACCAGCAGCAAATTTCTTTCCCTTCTCGTCTTGAGTTATTTCTTGTTTGTATTGTTTCTCCGGGGCACTTCAGCGGAGAAGCTCATTATCACCTCAGTCAATGCCGGGAGGTAATTAAGTTGTGACATGGTGCCACCATGTGGCCTGGACCACACGGTCTCTCTCACATGCAGCCAGTAGATGCATCCAGCAGATGCATGTGAGATGTGCAGGTACAAGATCAAAACTTCTTTATGAGACACATTCCTGAGAATTTATATAAGGGATTCAGCCTGCATGCATTAAATTTGCAACGCACTGGCCGAGCAAAACACTGCCCTGTCTTCTGTGTGATGTGCAGGATCCTTTGAAAATAGCAGGCGGTGGCTGCTCAGAAGTTCCTCTCTGCAGGGCCTCTTTAGGGATAAAGTGCAGCGTGAGAGAGTTACCTCAGGCAATGTGGCGAATTGATATACTGCAGTCATAATATAGACAGCTGCTTAAAGAAATATTAGAAGAGTGTATGGAATAGCCATTAAATTGTAGTTCAATGAAAAGAAAATAATTAGTCTTCCCATAACATTTCATTTTTTTCTTACAACAAGGAGACCATGCCTGCTGAGCCACAGACGAGGGCATAATGATGTAAAGAGCGGCTTGGCTGCTGTAATAGGATCAGCACCCCTCACACTCCCACTCACATCAGCCTTCATTACCACTGGCTTTGAACAGGATTATTGTGCCTGGAGGTGATGCTTATTTACTGGAGGTGCAGATGCATGTTGGTGTTTTGCTGATGCATGTAATATATGTGCATCAAGTTCTCCAGCAAGACTTCTTTAATGCGTTTTAAAAATCTATTATTTCTATGATGTGTCTGAAAAAAGCAAAAACCTTTAAAACAATGAAATACAATTCAGTGCATGTTGCCAAAACATTGATGTCATCAATAAAGATGCTCAAGACAGCAGCAAGATTTAATAATAACATTAAGAAGAAACAGATATTACTGGCAGGCAAAGACATTTTGGAGTATTTTCTTTTATGTCTTTTACCGATAATTTTATTATTCTTCCTTGTTATACTTCCCTGTTCGCCTCCCTGCATCCCTCAGTCGTTGTGAATCCTCTTAGAGGTGGATTATGGGACTAAGATGTCTACAATGAGAGAGAGAGAGAGTGACAGAGAGGGGGGAAGACAGAGGATGAGCATGACGCACACAGAGTGAGAGAGAGCGATACAGGAAGAGAAAGAGAAGAGGAAAATGGAGAGAACCCCTCAGCCTGAAATGGGCCGGGAATGGGGTAGAAGTTGGTCTGCAACTGGGGTGAGTGAGTGAGATTTGCTTCCTAATTAAGCTTAGTTGAAGTGAAAACCTCAGTTTGGCTTTAAGAGCAGGCGACATGTGCAAGCTTGTGTGTGTGTGTGTGTGTTTACTGAGTTACCTGAGGACAAACTTGAGTAATGTGACTGAGGGGATCACCTTCCTCCTAATTGATCTCACTTTCCTCCGTTTATGTCCTTATTAGTTGAGACAAAGTGTGCAAAAGAGACAGAGAGAAAGAACACGACTTTGTGTGCTTTGTATGCTTTAATGACTCAGACAACAGGAGCATATTGCACTTCTCTTGTAGGCAGCAGAGCCTCACATGGTGAAGCACACACTCCTCTGTCTCACTGACCAGGCAGGAGCAGAATAACCGGGCGACAGTGATGTCCTTCGCCAGCCCGCCTGGCTGGAGCGTGTGCTCTGCTCTCTGCATCCTCGTCGTGTTGCTTCCAGAGGCCAAAGCAGACAGCCTGAACACCACCACCGAGCGCAATGGTGGGGGAGCCCAGTGTGGGGACTACACTAACCAGGTAATTACTGTAAACATCCTGGATACACACTGAAGTGATGCCTCTGAACAAGCTGCTGCAGGAGAGACTTATTACTGCCTGCTGCTTCCTCCTTTTACTCCAGAGATGTGTCAGCTCTGTGAATGAGGATCTCAGCTCTGCAGGGAACAGAATAATGTTTCATTTCCAGCTACGCTGATGGGAATGAAAAAGCCAGAAATACGTAATTAAACACACAGGGCAGCAGTGGTGGAAGAAATACACAGCTGATGTACTAAAGTAAAAATACCAATATGTATATCTAAAAAATACTCCATTGCAAATCAAAAGTACTGCAAAGCTTTAGAAGTATTATCAACAAAATATACACAGAGTTTTAAAAGTCTACATTCTGCAGAAAATTGGTCCTTGTGACTGATATTATTATATATTACATTATAAGACAGTTAATACTGATGTATGGAATAAGAAGTACAATGTTTCCCTCTGAAATATAGTGGAGTAGAAGTATGAGGTAGTATGACATGGAAATACACAGGTAAACAAGTAAACAACACATCAAAATTATCCTTAAGTATAGTACTTGAGTAAATGCACTGTGTTACTTGTAACCAGTCCAAGAGAGATGCAAGCCTCCAACTATATATATACTATCCTGATCACGTGCACATGATTATAACAGCAAAAATGTGTAGTCAATAATTATTGTGCAGAGACTGAGAGAGTTACTTACTAACGACTTTTTTCATGAATCAAATAATGATGTCGTCTACAAAATGTCAAGAATGATGACTAATAACTGTCAGTTAGAGTCCACAATGATGTCTTTAAATACTGTAGCTGTGTATGATCAACTTCCCAAAACCAGAGGCATTGAATTTATTACTGTAAATATTCGTGATATGGATAAAATTCTCTGTCATTGAATATCATTATATTGACATTCATAAAACTCTCCTTTTCATAGATTTGCACACTGGCCTTATACACACAGGGATATCAAGGGATAGTTACTGCAGTGCAGACAGTAGGACAAAATCTATAGCAGCTGAAAAATGCATCAAGATATATGCTGTCATATCGCCTGCCCATAACTGTTGCTCTGCATTGCATTTGATAAATTGTCAGGAACAAAAATGTCAGTTCTCCTTTCAGTCCGTGCTAGCAGCTCCGTGAGGCTGCTTAGACACAGCGGTGCTCTGTGCTAAATGCTACTGACAATACTAACAGGCTGATGCTAAGCAGATATAGGGGCACGTTTATGTCTGTACCAATCTACCAAATGTACCGATTTCACTCCACCACCAATGGTGGCGTTGCAGGAAGAGTCAGAGGAAGGCCGAAGACTGTAATGATTCAACCTGTGGTAAATTTGAATGTTTCTCACAAAATTTCATTGATAGGCCTGGAGCAATGTTTTTCAATTGGAATGAATAATTAGTGTTAGTACCTGCAATGAGCATTAATTATATCAGCACTTATTAAGGTGCAAAATAAAGTGTTTGACCTGCAAAGTCTTCTTTATATATCTGATATAAAGAGATGAGATGAGCTTGTGATTGGTTTCTAAGAACATGACAATAATGAAAAAACCCTATTCACTGCAGTTTAACTTGAATCTGACATTTGCCTGAGAAAAGTAGTAGTCTTATTTAATCCCACTCATGGTGACTGATGAAAAGACAGAGTTAGATTAACCGATACTTGACAGGTCTGG
Source organism: Centropyge bicolor (assembly GCA_037975185.1). Taxonomy (NCBI): domain Eukaryota; kingdom Metazoa; phylum Chordata; class Actinopteri; family Pomacanthidae; genus Centropyge; species Centropyge bicolor. The sequence goes on from JBBMOC010000006.1 coordinate 7,493,743, forward strand.
AAGTTGTTGAAGACGTCGTTTTATATACAATCTTCTCCATCCAACAGGTGATGGAGGATGGGATGTGTCGCCTGGTGGCCACGCTGCCTCAGCTGAATGAGCAGAAATGCCCAGATATGTTTCGTTGCACGGACGAGGTCTCCTATTGGCTGCAGGAGAACGAGGAGAGGAAGCAGCAGATCGCGGCTCTGAAGGAGACCATCTCTGAGCTGCAGGAGGAGCTGAGGAACCACCGGCACCGCATCAAAGTCCTCGAGCTGCAGGTCAGACTTCCACATGGATTTAGCAGACCCGAGTCAACCATCAGCAACAATCCTTTCAACTGCTTTGAGTAGAGCCGGAGCTCACTGGATGTGACAAGTGACAGCCTCTGTGTGTGGCATTAAAATAAAACTTAACTAATTTAATTTTAAACTTAATTAAACTAGACTTTATTTTAAAAAAAAATCCTTTGTTCAGCAGCATTTGATTGAGAGACACTTCAGACTAGACATGAATATTTGATCAAAAAAGACTTGAACATGATTTGATTTATTTGAAAGAAAGGAGTCAACGATCCTAAAATTATTCTGACTGTCTGAAAAAGATGATGGTTTGCAGCCTCACTATGATTAAAAACAACCCTCTCCTGTGCTGTGTGTTAGTACAGGAAACATTACTTGTGCACACTTCTGCACTGTAACGTGATGCCTGGTCATCAAGCTGCCCCCCCTCCCAGCATGTCCTTGACCTTAGTCGCTAACAGGATTAGCCTCCTACTCTTCCACGTGTTGCCTCGTGTGTCTCAAGCAGTGAGCCTTCAGACAAACTACTGGAGCAGTCAGAGGCCAAATGTGGCTGCTGGAGCAGGGTTCATATGTTGTGTGTTGTACATGAGCAAAGGGCAGGGGGAGAGAGGGCTGCAGGGTCTGTGGTAATGCTGTTATCCTCCATGTCCAAGCTAGGAATAGAACACACACTGAAGTGTTTGGCTTTAAGTTTTAGAAGAGAGGGCTCGGCCTTTTTGTCCCATGACCGCTGAGAGGCTTCGAGTGTGTGCATGTTAAATTAAAGGTGACAGAAAAGAGGACGACCTTTTAAGCCGATGGGCCGAGGGTGCAGGAAAGATTTGTACATTTTCATTTTTAGTTACATTTTAATAACAAATCAGCAGCAGTGGAAAAAGATTTAGATATTTTAATTGATTGAAAGTAGCAATACTACAGTGTAAAATAAGTACTCTATTACAAGTCCAGCATCCAAAATCCAACTTCAACTTAAGTAAAAGTACAAAATATTAGCATCAACACTTCCATAAAGTATCAAAATTAAAAGTACTCATCAGGCAGAACGACCCATTTCAGAATCATATTCATGTTCATCACTTTAATGTTGCAGCCGATAAATGATGATATATTATTATAGATTAAACTGTTTATCTCACCCTTTAATAGTTGATATTTATTTTGTATTAACAATCTGTATAATCTGCAAAGTAAGGCAGTAGTAGTTCAACCTTAACATTTACATTTGGATTATATTCTAAAATGTAGTGGAGTAGAAGTGTTAAGTAGCATAAAATGGAAAAAACTTAAGTGAAGTTCAAGTACTTGGGAGTACAGATGCTGCAGCTGGTGCAATGCTGTAATGCTTAAAGCAGCTAAGAGAGCTGAATGAATCACAGTCACATGCACAGAGAAGATTAATGCACATACACAAATACAGAGAGAATTTTCACATGGCCTCGAGGTTGTAAGAATATTAAAAAATTGATCTATAAACTAAAATACAGGACAAAGTTTTCCACCTTGACAAGAAATAGTTTTAAAGCATTTCTTATAGACTGCAGTTCTTGCCATTGTTTTTATGTGTGTGTGCTTGTGTGATTGGGTATTTTCCATGTGTGGTGTCAGAGTGAAGAGAGGAACCACTTGAATATCTCCCTGGAGCAGCGTTTTCATGAGCTGGAGGTTCACTATGCTGAAGCCACCACCCTGCTGCACCTACAGGGCACTCTGATCCTAGACCTCCAGGTATACCAATCGCAAGTAGTACTATTTCACTCTCAGTGTTTGGTGCTCGTTTGTAAAGGGATCAAGATCTCTGAACCTATGTGGACTGGATTTTTTATTTCTCTTTATTTCTGTGCAGAACCAACTCCACAATCTGACACTCTTGGTGGATAAAGTGAAAAGAAGCCCTGGGTGCCTGATCAACATCGTCCGTCCCAACCCACTGATGAGTGCTCAAGAAGCTCTGCACCCAGGTACTCAGACACAGAGTACATGCAAGTTCACTTTCTAGATCCTTCCAGCAGAGGGCGCCAAACTCCCAGTGTTAATTTACTCCAACTCAAATTTTGTCTCAAATTTTCTTCCCTCAGAGATTCAGCATGTGAGGAACTGCCCCATAGACTGTGCTTCTATCTACTACAATGGAGTGAGGAGATCAGGCCTCTACACGGTGGTGCCGTCACTAGCCGGCATGCCTGTGGAGGTCTACTGTGATATGGACACAGATGGTGAGTGACATGCATGCACACAAGGGAAGGTTGTGTTTGCAAGCACACAGTCAGCTATGGTGTCATCAGGGAAAACACTGACTTCCAAATCCAGGTGTGCTGCAGCATCTGGACTCCTCCTTTGAAACACATTAGACGCAGCATGTGCTTTCCTTTCCAGTGCAATGCCTCCTTTTTGCTTCAGGTGGTGGCTGGACTGTGATCCAGCGGCGTATTGACGGCTCACTGAGCTTTGACCGCAGCTGGAGGGACTACAGAGAGGGATTCGGTGACCTGCACTCAGAGTTCTGGCTGGGCAACCAACACATACACGACCTGAGCACCCAGGGAGACTACAGCCTCCGGATCCACCTGGAGGACTGGAGCAACAAGCACAAGCATGCCCTCTACCAGAACTTCAGGTCGCTGTCATGCAGAAGTGCAAATAGCAGTTGACAAAGACATGCACTTGCTTGTACGTTAATGCAAAATATGCACAATCAACGTGCATAATTTCCTCTGCTCCTTTTCATGTGTGTGTGTGCAGGGTGGATGATGAGGAGCACCAGTACCGTCTCCATGTGTCAGGCTTCAGTGGGACAGTGCAGGACTCTTTCAGCTGGTACCATGACAAGCAGGGCTTCAGCACTCCTGACAGTGGCAACATCTGTGCAGAGATCTCGCATGGAGGCTGGTGGTACAACCAGTGCTTCTACGCTAACCTTAATGGAGTCTACTACAGGGTACGATACTTGCTCTGTGCTCATGTCATTTGGCCTTTTTCCCATTTTATCTGTCTTGAGTGCTTTTATTTTTCTTTTGTAAATCAGTTTGAAATATTGTTACCATACACAACACTGTGCAAAAACATAATTAAAACAGAATGGAATAACTTCTAATCCTTTTTTTAATATTCAATCAGAAATATTATAAAGACAATATATTTAATGATATAGTTGGGACAGGAGCAACAAAAGAATGAAAGTTGTGGACTGATCTAAAAACACCTGTTTGGATCATTCCACAGGTAAACAGGTTCATTGGTAACAGGTGATAGTATCATGATCGGGTAGGAAAGGTTCATCCTGGAAAAGCTCAGTCATCCTTACTCAGCAGTGTAATGGACGTAACTACATGGGCTCAGGAACATTTTGTATTTTTTTTTTTTACAGTATTCCAACCTTTTTGGAATTGGAGTCATAATAAAGTAAAAGTTATTTTCACTGCTTTCTACTCCTACAGGGAGGCCATTACACCCCGAAAGGTCGGGGGCCGCTAGGTCCTGATGGGATTGTCTGGTACTCCTGGAAAGACTCTGATTATTACTCCCTACGCAAAGTCAGCATGATGATCCGGCCACGCAACTTCAGAACCCGTCTGTCCCCCTGACCCACTGTCAGCAAGACGGTTAGGACACATACCATGATACCAGCAACTGAGATTACATGGGCATTTCACCAGGACACTGTGATGATGACCTCCAGTGATCTCATTGACTGAGCTCATCAAGAAGGAAGCAAATGTCATTTATGGGAGTTTTTTGTAGTGAGAAAACCTACTGAGTAACTTGGAAGTCTCCTCAACTGGTTCACTCACTGTGCTTCTCTTCTTGCTGCATATTTCTGAAAACAAAGACTTTATACTGTAGAGTTCTTTTTGGGACATGGACATTTTTTTCATTCAGTCATGGGAAGTAAGTTCTTCCTTATTTTCTACATCAATTTTATATCTTTTAGTTTAATATGTTAACACACTATTAGCAACCCAGCCAAAAAAAGGGAAGGTACATTTGTTTGATTTGTTGAGAGAGATAAAGGGTCTCACAGTTTCAGCTGAGAGGAGGTAACTGGCAGGTCACTTGAGACTGTTTATGGCATATGGTGTGTGCTTATTGCATGTTTATGATTATAATCCAGTTTTATTAATTTTGATTTTCAGCCAACTATGAATTTAAATATTAACATAAAAACAATGAATTATTTTAGATATAATAAGCCAAACCCTTTAAAGTGCTCACAGTCTAGAGTCAGGAGAGAAGATGTGGTATTTGAAGACTGTGTATATATCAGTACTGTATGGATTGTACAATAAATATATATATATATATATACAAAATATGACACAATGGATCATTTCTTTTATATGAAGAAAAAGGCTCAAGTTGTGCAGAAGCACTCAGTTGAAAAATGATATTTCTGACTGACACGTGGAAAAAAGAGATAACTTATCTGACTGTATACACACTACTGTTTATCTGTGGCATCTGTGTAAGTGTTACTTCCATTCAAATTACTTCACACATGAGCTTCCACCAACCTTTAGCCCATTGGTGGGTTTGTGTTAATATTAGCAGGCATGTGTAAAGTCTGTAGGCCAAAGCATACACGACAACTCTTATACAACCTGAAAATGGCAAGATTTTTATAGGCTGAATATCAGTGTATTTTATTGCAATTATTATTATTATTTGACTGTAAAACAAGTGCTACAAGCTCCAGTAAAGCAAGAACACACTAGAACACATACACATTAAAAAATGAGTGACAAACATGAGAATGAATGTCTGGTGTGTGGCCTAAACATCCAGCTGCACCTGATGGGGGCCAGAGCTGAATGTGGGGTAAAAGGGCTCTTTCACCTCCTCCACAAATACACTCTTTGACCCTTCGCACAGGCTGCCGACTCATTCTCATTCCTATCCATCTCTACGCAAGAATCTGCTAAAGCGAAGAAGGGCTTTACTGTGAGGAAGTCAGAGAGTGCGTAGTGTGTTGTACACCATGCAAAAAAAGACTACACACACACGCACACACACACACACAAAGAAACAAATGTAGTCCCAATGAGTACAAATCATTGTTTAATAAATCAAACAGAATTTCTGCTTCTCTTTGAGTTACACTGTATTGCAAATACTTCTATACATAAAATAGTATCTCAATAACAAGAAGCACCTGATAGGTCAGATAGAATATATATATATTTATATACTTTTTTCATGTATCAAGTGATAAGAAAACAAAGAGTGAACAAGATTAGAGACTGATTGAAAACTGGGCGTGAAAAGCAAAAGCAAAACTGCATACATGACATAAGCTCCGTCCCAAGCTCTTCTTATGGTACAGATTCTTACATTTAACATTGCTGTTACACCTTCATATAAAACACCGTAATCTGGTCAAAAAATAGGACAAATATTCTTCAGGAGAAGTGGGAGTAAATAAAAAAAGAGAAATCATGTTTGGCACTGCCTGCAGAGAGATTGACGCTTCAAATAATGAACCCAAACTTGAGTCTGATTTATCCCACATTTTGTCTTGTCTCCTGAAATGTAAACTGCAGTGTCATGGTACGCAGGCTGAGAGAGGGGCAACTTAGTCAACCATTTCTATTTTCCTCAAAGGAGCCAGGCACGTGAGGGAGACAGGAAGGAGGTGGAGCTTCCTGTTAGCTTCTGAGGAAGTGCGGGATGAAAAGGGGGCTAGGGACTGCCAGCAGTGGACACACAGAGGACACACACTCTGCCTTTGCCAACTCCAGACTTGGATTTCATGAAGGAATGCTCCGCTAAAGACGTCAGGACTCTCAAATGTCAACAGTACAAATATGCTTATTAATATAGGCCTAATAATGGTTGAGAAAGACAGTAAAGCTCTGATTCGTCGTCAATGCTGGATTCAGAAATCAACCCCCCCCTGCTGTCCTCTACTAATAGACGAGAGGATGGCTTTGGTTTTCGGTGTCAGTGCATTACTACATCACCGTGCAGGCAGCAGCTCTGCAACACGTGTAAATCCTTTCCTTTGCCATTTTAAACACAGAAAAACTGCCAAGTATTGCTATAAAATAGGTAGATAAAATGCTAGCACAGGCACGTTTGCACCCAGCTTGAGAGCTGTTAGAGAAACTCTTGGCTCATGCAATGTCGGATTCACAGCCGCAAACTGACTCTGATGTTAACTTCCTCTGTCACAAGCTGCGGACCTTGGACTGAGGACAGGGCGTGAATGTAAATAGTGTGTCTTGCTCTGATATCATTGCTGGCGCTAGGAAAAAAAATCACTGGTGTCAAAGCTTTTTCAGCTGCTGCTACATTAACTGTTCATAGACTTGTAACAGGATGAGCTGGGACTGTTGGCATGAGCAGTAAAGGAAGAGATGAGGTAAGAGCGAGAGGAAAAAGAGAAGTGAAATTTAAATTAAAGGTAGGGAAAAGAATGCAGTGTAAGCAAGAATATTTTGGATGTTGAGCTGGTTTAACACTTCCTGTCTTGTAGTGCGAGACTGAAGGCCACTGCTTTTCACATTGTGGTGAACTGGCTGTGTGCTTGTCTCAGTTTCTCTGCAATCTGTCGATAGAGAAGAAGAAGAACTCACATGAATACAAAAGCAAGAGTGGCCATGTGATGATTTAGTATCTTAGTATCTAGGCACTGTGTCACTGCTCCCCAGGTAATAAGGCAACACAAAGGACAGACTCCAATTTACTGCGAGGGGTGGTCGATAAAAATGCCTTTACCGTCTCGTAAAACTTGACTTGCTCTTCCAAGTACAACTGCATGACCCTGTTGTAGTCATAGATGCGATTGCTATGGAAGTGGTTCATCTCAGCTGTGGGAGACAAAGGTGGGAACCGCCTGAATCAGATATCATGTTAAAGTAAACTCCAACTCTCACATGATCCTGAGCTGAGTGTTACCTTGTAACGCGTAAGACATGGTGCTGACTCGCTTCGCCATGGTGACCTTATCCTGAGGGGTGATTTTACTGGTGGCCACCAGCTTGTCGGCCTCCTTCACCTTGTCTATGGCTGCCTGTGAGAATTTAACAACACAGAGTTTTAACAACACAAGAGGCTCCAAGCGCACAGTGTGAAAACAAAAGATCATTTCTCATTTGCATTCAGACAAGGTGAAGAAAAGAATTCAGTTTCATTTATATAGCACTAAATCACAACAGACATTATCTCAGGGTCTTTACATATAGGGCAAGCCTGGCGAGTCCTCTTTATAATATTTTCACTATGCTTTGTCTCTTTGTTTGTGATTGTGTTGCACCAGCAATTCATAAATCCTTTACTAAGTTTGTGCCTTAAAAGGTTCTCAGCTGGTTTCAAAACCAGCAATTTACTAAACTGAATGCACCAATAAGAGTTTAGGAAAGTCTTTAGGGGCTCAACTCTTGATGGATTTTTTTTTCTATTTATAATTGCCAATTAATTATAATTAATGTGGAGAAATATGTGATCCAGAGTTAGTATTTATATATTTATATCGCCCATGTACATACATCTTTTACAACAGAGGAGCCCTCTAAAGTGGTCACATGTTAGGAAGCTCATGTTAGCTTTGCAAATTGAATCAGTTATGTAACAGTCAAGCCTGGCAGTTACTTAGTGTAGATATTAAGTAACAGCTATTTTTTTATGTAAGAGCTAGTTTGTGTTGTGCAACCCCTTTTATTTTAGTGAAGCGTGAATCTCCACTTTGTAAAACTTCATGTTATGACTAGGGTAAGGTTGAACTTAGAAGAGCTGGCACAGCTGGTACGACCAGTTGCCTCTTAAGAAACAGCCCCTAAAGCTTAAATTTTAGATAAATGAGACATCCCATTAAACCTCTGTGCAATGATTTCCTAATGTACCTTATGGACTCCAATGGTGTCTGGGAAGCATCCGAGAAGGCCCTTATATTCATTGTTGGTTTCCATGAGGAAGTGGAGGTCTTTCCTGGGCTGAAAAGACACAGAAGAGAGACAAAAAAAAAAAGATAAATATAACTTAAAATTAAAACAAAGTCAAATCCCAAGCAGGAAATATCACACTGATTTGAAAGTGATGCAGAAGAATACAAGGAAACATGACATCAGGGGAGTATAATTTTAACACAGCAGCCTAACAGAAACACACAAAAGGGAGATTCAGCTTTATAGCAGTTTAACTTTTCATTAACAGATGATTAATTCAGCTGAGCACATTGAGGCACTAAACAAAAAGTTGCCTTAGTACTAGAACCAATGGGTATGGTAAAAAGAGGGAACAATATGTGGCTAATATATCCACTTATCCTGTAGTGCATTGGTATGTAAAATTCTACACCTTCATTCTTCCCTTGACCAAGAATTTATCAAGGGCAAGCTGCATGCAGCCACAGGTTAACGCAACACACACTGCATTGTTTTTTTTTTGGACTTCTAAGATAAATCTTTATGCGAACAATGGCTTTCACAGACATCAATAAACTTCAGGGGCACTGAGATAAAGTGTCTGGAGCAGCACGAGCTTACCAGATGAATCCTCCCTCTGGAAGCTGCTGGGATGTCAAAAAGGTCAAAAAAAGCCAGATTTAAATAGTAGGTCAAAACAAGATTCAGGAAACACCAGTGATAAGTGTCCTGTGGCTTCTTCCTGTACAGATACTGACTTAATGAGCAGGACGCTGGGTTGAAGGGGTCATTACGACGCCGCAAGTAGGACGTAAACACTGACTACAAGCAGGAAATGTTCACACACATTGTGAAGATATTGTGATCATATGAACACACAATGATGCTGTTGATAAAGTGTGGTTTATCCAACATCTCCACGACCTTTGTTGCATTTTTAAGGAAGTGATATGTTACAACAGACAAAGATAAATACCTACCTGTTCTGCCACCATCTGAGCTATCTCCTCATATGTCTTGCCTGCTGCTGTCATGGCATCAGTGAGGGTTGACTCGCCTAGAGCAGGAAGGTGGTTCACATATGTCATTGCTGTGTTTATTATTAACAGTATCTGTGTGTCAGTTTGTCTCCCAACAGACTTCCACATAATGAACGACTGCAAGGCAAATTGCATCTGCTGCCATTGTGATGACTGCTTGTGTTGATTACAGCAATCTTTTCAAGTCACTCAAAATAACATTTGATGTCACATTTGTATTTTTTTTGTTCTACCTTGGTATCCGCTGCTGGTGAAGACAGAGGAGAGGTTTTGGAAGGCTTTGCCGATTCTCTGGTATTCTTTTGGCAAAGCTGTAGAGGGAGAACAGACGGGCTGTGTGAATGGATGTTTTTCCGAGTTGACAAAATACTTAACATAATCAACTATCTTCTGATATAAACAGTAATTACAGCACAAGGTGAAGGTGTGGCCTGTGTGTGGTAAAACATTTATTTCGCTTCAGTGTGGTGTGTACGTACGGCCGGTGCATCTCTTCCAGTGCTCGTGGCCCACCGTGAGGATTTCCTTCACCCCGTCGTCCATGGCTTTGGTAAACCTGCTGAACTGCTCACATTTCTGTTCCCTGTCAGACAATAAACCATAAGCAGGTGAACATATTGTACAGCCAGACACATGATTCATGTCAGACTTTTCTATTCACAGTGGTTTGGAGTCTGTGGATTAAACTCACACTTCCACTGGATCCAGGTCTGCAGCTTCAGGCTCTATCGTGGAGAAGATCATCACTCCCACTGTCTCATCTTTCTCTGCTTTTCTCTTCCCCGTCTTCCAGTCCTGTGCCAGGGAATCATTCATTTTAATTATACAATAATACAAATCCCCAAATTAACTTTTAATAATCAGTAACCATCAATCATCTTTACTATATAAAGCAAATCCAATCTACTTTTCCTCAAATGTTTTTGATAAAAGAAGAACCTCAATCCTTCAGTTATACGATCTTAACAGCACAGATTGTTCAAAAGCTCAAGGGAGAGGAAGTGGAGGAGGAATAGCATACCTTCTCATCCTTGTAAGTGAGGAAAATCTGGAATACTTCACTGCTGGAAACAACCGGGTGCCTGCACATCCGGGTCATCCAGCCCTGCAACCTCTCCATACGCATCTTAATAAACTCCTCCTCAAATCTCCCTGGAATAGATGGAAGGATACAAAGAAGAGGTTACATTTTCATGTCATCATCAGCAAATGTTTAATCTTTTTTTCTGTCTTAAATGTGTTGGTCACAGAGTCGGGCACCTACCTGTCACCTGCTTGTCTGGTAAGGAAGGGATGGGGATGGCTGACCCAAATTTGTCTAGCAGCCTCTCATACAGCCAATCGAAGTGCTTGTATCTGTGATTGACTGGTCGATTTGTGGTCTGCAAGTTGATAACATGCTGTTAGTTCAATCTCAAATTAAAAATATTGAGGGTTTGTAAATGTTACTGGATGCTTACGCTGGGTGTGATTTGGTATTCGATGTAGCTCTTGAGGCCGTACATCTTTGAGCCTTTCTTGGGATCAGCCACAACACAGTCTAGCTGGGTTTCTGGGTAAGACCACACCGGACCAACTTCTCCCACCTGAGCATAAAACACAAGGTTTAGAAACCTGCTACTTTGTATTTTATGGCATATACACATACATTCACACTGGCCAAAAGAGAAAAGGAAACGTCTGCAATAATTTACCTGAAGAACAAAAAACTGTATGGACCTGTAAATGTGCTTATGACTTACTTCTGGTTTCTTGTGTTATGATACAGCATATTTTATGTAGGTAGGTTAAATCACTGATATCACAAGTAAAGACATCAGATGACACACTGTGAACAGTCTGTATGGAGAGATAACCTACATAGATGGGTAACTTCTCTTTGCCTTTAGCGAACTGCTTGCATAGGAGGTAGAGCTCTGGACCAGACTTGGAGAACCCAGGAAACCTGATCAGAGAAAAAAGGGGAGTTTGAAAAGTGATGGTCCTGATCACTCACTCTAACCCTACCTTTGCAAATGAGGAAGGAAATGCATTCACCATGTTTATTTAACCTCAAGGAAAATGTGCTTTTGTGAGTAACTAACCACTGAATGTAAACTCCACAGAGTGCCTTCAATAATTGGTAATTCTATTATGTGGTGCTTGTTAGTGTTTCTAATGACAAAATATAATTAGCTTGGTCCAAACAAAGAGAATGTCTTAATGTTGTTGCACGTGAAATTGCGGGAGTGTGCTGACTTGTGATGTCTTACTTGTTGAGGGAGATTTTCATAGAAGTTGCATGAGCTCCTCCTCTGTGTATTATTCCACTGTCTCCAGATTCTTCTGCATAACCTCCAGTGGACTTCATGTCATCCCACTCATCATCCCACTCGTCATCCTCCGCTCCTGAGGGCAGATACACGCACACATGGTTGTGTTTGAAAATCACAGAAAGTGCATATTCTGTGTTGAGCAACCTACTGTGCATTGTGTGAGAATTAACAGCTGCTGGGGAAAATAAACAGAGAAGCATCTGTTCTATTGTATTAAATAAACACGAGCAGCGAAGGAAATTAAAAAGATTTCATCGATTCCGTTTGTGAAACCAATTCTTTGTTTCCATTATTGATTGTTGTTGTGTTGGATAGATAGACAACAACATGTTGCAGCACGTCTGTGTCACATAATCTGAAGGAGATGAAATGGAGGAATATTAATCATGTGATTACTAAATATCTCTGTTTCCTAAGTCAGGGTTTAGATTCAGTTCCAGAGGTAACTAATGCAGTTGCACTAGTTTGAAGAACTGTAGCACTCATTTATAAGCTATCAGAAACATTGCATTTATGACATGCATTGCCAACAAATGCATGCATATAAACAACATGTGGCAATGAGTTAGAAATATAGCATCCTGGTGTAAAATCATTTCTTGCATCAGTAAGTACAGCAGAGCTAAAACAGACAAATAGCAAACAATTTTGAATTGTATCTCTAAATGGGAACTTATTCTAAATTTCTATCCTTAAATACTACTAAAATACAAGAAAGTATACATGATTTGTATAGCATGACTTTCTCAACAGCCACAGACTATGAAATGAGGTGTGAAAGCACACAGATAGAGTTTATAGGCTGTAAGATAAAATGACTGAGAGTGTGACTGAGACACTGTGGTTTTAAGGCAGAACAGAATTTGGCCTAAAGCAGTTAATGAAAGTATTTCCACACACATACACAAGAGGCAAGTTAGGTAATCATCAAGTGCCGTATGACATCTGCCCTACAAAGCCAAAATGCTTCACCACATAGCTGTTCAAAAGTGAGTCTGAATAAAAACATAATGTCAGAGAAAACATGCAACATGTTCAAAACTACATCAGATTAAAAGTCTAAATTAAAAGCCAACAAGCCAAGCTTAGTTAGGCTGTAGCTGCCATCTGAAGCCCTCATAACATAAATGTTTAAAGGTTTTTCCTGCACCCTTAAAATTGTCAAAAGGTAGAGTGCAAAAAAGTTCAGATCAGATTTATCTGTTAAAAATGTCCAAGAATTTCAAAATTCTTTTTCATAACTTCATTCTGTTCTCAATCAGCTCTCTGTCTTTTGGGGGGAAGACACAGCTCATTATAAAACTCATCATTTAACACTACCAACTACAACAACAGTCTGAGAGACAGCAACGTTTTTCCCACATTGCAATAAAGTGTTAATATCAAGAAACAAATTGAAAGCTTCACACACATGCTTTTAATCATGTCAATCATTTCCTAAAACTATTTGCTGGATCCTCTCTTTATGAGTACTTATTGCCAGTGCACACACAAAAATCAGGAAAAAGCTTCCACCAGGCAATGCATGGGATACCTGTGTAATCGATAAGGTAAGGATACGGGTAGATGTCTTTGGCGAGAGAGAAAGAAAGGAAAAGTCTGTTAATTTCTCTCCTTGCCATTTATTCCCTCAGTTCTCTTTCTACAATAACAACTGAAATATTTAAAAAACAGGTCAAGTAATTTGTCCTTCTGAGTCATGCGTGAGGCTAACTTTTCCACAGTCTGGCAAAAACAGAATCATGACATGATCGTCCTGTCGACATACTGGTGCATCTGTGTGGAGCGACTGGCCAGAGACAGACCACTGAGCAGAAGCACATCTGGGAGTTCAAGTCAATTCAAAACTGTAGAGACCTGGCTACAATAGTCTTTGAAAATAATAAATACTGGTTCAAACTTCCTGGAGTTTCGTATAATAGGGTTTGCTGTATATTGTCAAGTATCAGGTATCAGGCTAGGTTGAAGGACAGGAAACTGTATTTTGTCAAAGGAAAAAAAAAAATTCTTTCTTATATTGTTCTGTGACGCAGACCCGATCTTGAACTCCAAGAAAGTTGATTATTATTTTCCAGGACTACTTGAGCTGTATCTCACTCTGTGAAACGTGAAAACAATAATAAAGAATTTATAAATAGCACAAGATCATAAGTGGTCATTTTATTGTACTGACATTATGTTTCCAACATGAACCAAGGTTGCTAACTGAAAAGCTTTTTCTGACCTGGGCCCTGGTAAGCCTGTGGGTGGCCCTGTGATGCGGAGCTCCAAGGGTCAGGAGCACTCTTCCCAGTCTGGGTGCCCTCGGGATTGGACGCCCAGTTGTTGTTGGAGCCCCCCGAGGGGTCCGCGTTCCACACCGACCAGGGATCATTACCGTTACTAGCCTGGAAGAGACAAGAGAGAGAAAATGTGAGGGACACAAAAGGCAGAGATGACTGATCAAGTATGGGGAGGAGAGAGAGAACACAGTCCAGTCTGGTTTAATGAGAAGCTGACAGGAGTCAACTTACTTCAACCACATGATGAAGACTTGGCCCTCAACCTGACTTTCACAATGTAGTTTATAAACGCTGTGTAAATTTGCAGTCACTGCATATTTGAAAAAGACACATGCTTGCAATGACGAATGTGCACACCCACACAAAAACATTACCATTCTCAAGTCCACACACACAAACCTTCTTACTGTATTTACAAACTAAAAATGCAACTACATGCCATGCTTGCGAGGCAGACTCTGTAGATGGCATGCAATAGAGTGTAGGTGTGCCTTTTGTACGTTGCTGTACCCAACAAGTGGGGGTCACATTATAAACCACATAATACATATAGACATACAGAAAACTGCTGTAAAAGAACCAGTAGTATCACAATAACATGCTGCAATGACACTGTAGCACCTTCACTGTCCATATACAGACAACAGTTATACAACAGTAAGTAAAAATTGCATTGAAAGAATTTTACGAGACTATTTATGAGATTCAGATCATCACTTGGAGTAAAGTTTTGTGTTCTGCTCTGATGATTCACCAGTGTAATTAGTCAATTATATGTGAGATACGAAGATCACTGACTCTACTCTTTAAGTTCCAAAAGTTTCACTGTGGTGCTGATTCATACAATCGAGATAAAGGGTGTGGGAGTCGATTGGTGACATGTGGGTTTGCATGTGTGTGCACTGCAGTGCGAGGTGAATGGAGAGGGTGAGATCATGCTGTCTGCAGGCAGTAGGAGTAGGAGGGGGACTTTGCCAAAGCAGACCGATCAGAGAGGCTGGGCCTTGGGGCTGATAATGCCTCCCCTCCCTTAAGTGGCGGTTACCTCATCAGGGGACGAAAGGTAGGGGGAAACTGGGGTGTCGGGAGTGTCCGACTGGGGACTTAAGCCCCCAGCATCCACCTTGAGGGGAAAAGAAGGTGACATCATCACAAAGCGCCAGCAGTGAAGGTTAACACTCAGGAGGGGAAGGGTTAAAGTGATGCTGGTCATACAGTAGATGTGCTTGTGTGTGTGTGTGTGTGTGAGAGTCGGTGAAAAGAGAAAGAGAGAAAGAGAGAAAGAGAGAGAGAGAGAGAGAGAGAGAGACAGAGAGAGAGAGAGAGAGAGAGAATGAGGTATGATGGCTGACACATGTCCCGCTTTGACTCAACCACTTACTGTGCCCAAATTTCTACTGATCCAGCAGTACACTCATATTTGTGGAACTTCCTGCTTGCTAACGACAAAAGATTTCACTGTACTCATTTCCTCTTGGTTCTGCTTTGCTCGAGCTAAAACCTGTGTCAGTTATAAATGACACAGCCACTGCAACTGCTCTCACTTCTGCATCCGTGGGGTTCACACACACTGCAAGAACGTCAGTAAAACTCAACCATCGCTCACTTCTGCTTTTGGCTTTTTGCTTGACATGAGCCTGTCACACACACTTTCGAGCATGGAAACATGGCAGGTGCACTGTGCACTGTAGCTATTTGCTTCTCCAGCACTGGTCTGTGCCGCTGAAATTAATAAGGTTATGGCTGCATATGAATTTAATCTTCTGACTAAAGGGCAGGAAATAGGTAAAAAACACAGGCATCTGATATGATACCGTCATTAAGTGAGTGCATTACCTGGTTTTGTGCTGGTGTTGTTTGGGGAGCATAGGCATCAAAGATGGACAAGTCTGCCGATGCAACATTTCCTACACTCGGAGTAGGTGCTGTGGTTCCTGCTGCAGGGAACGATGGAAACTGCTTACTGAACTACAGATTTGAAGATAAAAGACAGAGGGAGACACAGAGAAGAGTCCCATTAGAAGAACAAATCCAGATATTCCAGTGTGATTTAATGACTTTTAAAGGTACATTTTTCTGCGGTAATGTGATCGTGTCTCCTTGGTATTCAGAGTGTTCAACGTTCTCTGTTTATCCAAAGTGTAACTCTGCCTGGTGGCACTTAATTTACACATCTGAATCTGCTTTAATTTTTGTCAATATAAGGATATTATACTTCATTCGTATGGATATTTATATAATTCAAAACTTGTTTTTGCAGATCTTATTTTTACCAGTAGAGTGCAGTGAAATAGAAAACAGTAACACATGAGAAACAGGCGGTGTCCTGATGTTTTTCATTTGATATTACATAATCTACAAGTGCAATTGTCATCAGTGGCTTTTTATGATTTGGGAACAAAATCCCAACAGTCTGGGGGCAGCTGGGGAGGTGACTTGAGGTCAAGCAAACACACATCCACATGAGCTTGTTTGCTAAGTTGAGCAGACGGAGAATATCAACGTCTCTCTTGCACACACAGACACTACATTGTTAGATGTTTAGAGTGAGGCTAAACAGGCTTCACTGCCGTTACTTTTAATCAAACTCTCTCTGTGTCTCTTTCTGAATATCTTTAGAGTGAATCATATCCTCATGCTGAGGTCAGAGTTGGTGGATCAAACTGGACACACACACATACACATACACGTCCGCGTGCACACACATCGTAATCAGAAAAACCCTGAAGGAGGAACTTCCTGTTATGATTTTAGTTTGGTGCAAGAGACAGCACCATAGCCTGCAGCCATTGCAGAGACATACTCTTGTCTATCTATAATGACAGTATCTAACTGATAGAGGCACTGAGAGGGTGACATGCATGAATAGATAACACATCTTGACTTCAAGGCTTGATAGCAGATGACACCGTGGCTTTCTTGAGATTAACTTATTTCAAATGCTGAAATGTGAGATGTAATCACCGCCATACACTAAGTGTCCATCTCACCTCTATGTAGTCTTCTGGCACCAGTCCAACATCCCCTCTGGAGTTCTGTGCTTCGATCCACCCGCCACCGATATTCTGAAACAGAATGACACCCAAAACAACATGTCAGCACAAATGACAAGGGGCTGCATGGATAGGTGTTTGCATCACATGCAAAAAAAAAGACTGAGGGAAAAAAAAAACACATCTGAGAATGATTTAAAAAAAAAACACACATTACATGCAGCTGGTGAGCAATCAGATTCGTCCTCTTTTTTTCGACAGTATTTTGGAACAATACTGCAGTTGACAGTTTTTTGAAGCATTCGGATGACAGTAAATGACAGTAAAACTGAGAGGGCAAACCCTGTTCTGTTGCTGTGCTTGCGAGTCTATTAGTCATCTATGGAAACCAACCTGAAGAGATTTATTCTTTCCAGTTTCAGTTTTAGTCAGACTTTATTCATTTTGATGCAATAACATATCAACAGGAGTAATGATGTTGTGTTTGATCATGTGACTCCGCTGTCACAGCACCGCTTTCCAAAACTCTATGAAGCATTTGACATGTCAATGCATTTGTGCAAAACCCTGAAGTAATCAGGGTTTCTCCAGAAAGATGTAGCTGCGTTACTGTAAGTGTGCATCTCTTAATTCATTACTGTAGTTGAGGAAGCCAGATTTCTCATTTACAAGTCATTTAAGGATTCAGGTTAGAGCAAAAAGCTGACAACGACCAGGTTACCAAAGTATCTGTAAACACAGTGAAAGCTCCCAGGACAAATTCCTCCACAGTCAGTTTATTTAGTGAAGAAAAAAAGATCCTATTTTCCTTATACAGTAAGTCCTGATTGGCTTGAGACAGACGTTGATTAGAAAACTATGTAGGTCAGCACACAGCGAGTGACCTTTGAACTGTTGGCGACTGGCTGTAATGACATCATGTTTGCTCGCTCTTTTTTCTCCCTTTTGTCAGTCCTTCCTCTGTATGTGTTTGTACACTGATCATGTGAATTTTGACTTCATAGGACTGTTGGTCTGGCTCAACCCAGATAAAGAAATCAGCTGAATCGATTAAAGGTAGCCGGGTCTTGTAAGCAGTGAGGTGGTGCTTCAGAGAAAAGGGGAAAGCAAACAGATGTCCACGGAACACTTTGACATCATGAGAGATTTGGGGGCTAAGCACAAAATTTATGGTGCTGGACAGAATTTTTGGTCTCTTTAGAATATCAGAATATTTCAAGTTAAACTGAGAACAAATCTTTTTTCCATTTCTGCTCAGCTTTCCAACAGGCCTGCTTCAGAGAACAGGCTGAATTGTCTAACCACTGATGCGATTCAAGTTTGAGACGTCTATATTTGAGAGAGGCTGCAGAGTCCAGGATAACTGAGCAGGAGAAGTGAAAATGGGAAATTAAATGATCTGGCCTCAAAGGGAGGTCAGCAGCAGAAAGAGTATAGGTTATGATGGTATTTCTTTAAAAGGCAAAGTCATTTGCAGTGAATGCACTGTTTTGGCAGTGCACAGAGGACAAGACAAGGTTTAATCAAAAACAATACGTTTGTGATCAGAATGCATCCTGAATCTTAATATTATCAGCAGAGATCCCATAAGACATAATAAGGTCAAGAGTATGTCTTTGCACATAGGTAGCATCATTTATATGCTGAAAAGAATCTAAGACATGTATGAGGTCAATTGGCATGGGTTTACCTGGACAACATATGTATATATTAACATCAGCAGTCGGCCAGGCAATAATCAATACAAGACAATCTGAGGACTGTTATAAAGTAACAGACGAGAGGGTTATAGGTAAGAGATACTAATATCTTCGGTAGAAAATTCCACCATTTAAAAAGTTACTTACTGTAAAAGAAAATAATTTTAAAATAAACTGAGATTTTTTTTTTGGCTTTATTCCTCTTCCACAATGTCAGTGGTGACAAACATTTATGCCCGACTTTTCTTCTATGCTCAAATCCTTAATAATACTACATCAATCCAAATACAAATTTCACACAATGAACGCCATACAGGAACCACCAATGAAATCACAAGCATTAAAAGCTGCTGAATAAAAAGCTGGCATAATGTAATTGAAGTCTATGTGACAACTACAAATCCAGCAGCAGGTAGAGGTGACAGAGGGATAGATGGAGGGTAGAGGAGTGCTGGTGTAGATTTACCTGATTGGTGATGGTGACTGTCTCGCCTTCTTTCACCGTCAACTCGTTGTTTCCAGGCTCAGCAGTGAAGTCGTATAAAACTTGTGCCTGAACACAGTCAAGACAAAACACACAAGAGTCACTGCCTGTCTCATGGACATGTTCATCAAGAGGACACATGAACATATATCTGCATGCATATGCTCATGTGCACACATTTAGCTACACACCCAACAGCACCTTCAGTATTGTGACTCTCAAGAAGTGAAATTAGGCAACATTGAAACAAGCCAAACTAGTTCTTCGGGGTATATTATGCTGACTCTTAACCAGGCACCAGTATCAACCAAAAGCAAGGCCAGAACCATCATGTTACCTGGTTCAGTTTAATACAGGAGCCTGCAGTTATTCTGACCCACATCCACTAATCTGTCCTTCCCTCTTGGTGCCCGAAGGCGCACACACATTCACACACACAAACAAACCCATGTGAATAACAAGAGGAAACAGTGAAAAAACAACTCTAAATGTCACTTCACTTTTGACAGTTCACACTGTGGCTGATTCTGAGGTCTACCCACTCATTACACATTTGACTATCCAAACTCACTTTAATCGCAAGTTCTACAACAAAAAAGTCATGTATTATCAAAACAGTGCTGGACTTTCAAAGTAACTTGTTCATTAACTTATAATATGGAATGCATTGGCACTTCCTCGAGCGCAGTGCTATTTTAGCGTGAGTCTGTCATCTCCCAGGAGGCTTGGAAGCTGGACGATGTATTCAAACAGGAACTCATGAATGTGTCTGACCACAGCCTCAGTTCTGCTGTCTCAGTTATTATTTGTGTTTAGTGAAAGCACTTTATTTCTGTTTTGAGGTTGGTTTGGGCAAAAAGAACATCTAGACTCGTCTAGCTTGGTGGCGTAGTGTGACTTGCATGGATGTTATTTAAATTTAGTCCCCCTCCAGTTAAAAAGGTGTTTTACTTATTGTTACTTCACTTGATTGACGGTGTGACACTAAAAAGCTGTTTTCATCTGCAGGAGGAGGAACGTTTCTCTTTGTTCATCATAAATGTGATTTTAACATGTGTGCCAACATGCACCATTTTACGACCTTACAACTAGTTTGGAAACCACCCATGGCCCAATATGACACTTGAACAACTGTGGGAACTTATAGAGAATGCAAATTTTAGTGAAGTAGAAGATGTCCTGTGTGAAGTGGTTAAACGTCTGAAATGAACCACATTTGCATTTTCATAGTTTTTGTGTTTTTGAATGACTGAGAAGGAAGAAGGTAACTTAACTGTTAAGCAGATGAAAAAAATTGGTGGTTACAAGCAGAGCATTTTATCTATAAAAAAAAATATTACACATGTCTGGAGTGCCATGTTTAACTTTAATGTGTAGGCAACCACAAATACAAAGTTGTAATCATACAGTCTATGAATCAAAATAAGCCCACCCACCTATTTCCTGTTATTATAATAGTAATACTCACAGCCTGAATAACACAATAAATCAAATACTATACTAATAGTACTAAAACTAACTTTATTATTGATGACTGCACACTGTAGTTTATGATAAAGTCACAGAAACTGGACTGAATGAGCAAAAAGCCACACGCGCGCCAAAGACTACATTTCCCAGCATTCCACGGTGGCAGCTATGACCCGCACTGGAAAGGTAGTAAAATGTCACAAGACACTTTCTTAATGAGACACATTTTCCATGTAGAGCGAAAACATTCGTGTCATATTTTCTGCATACAAATGTGTCGTAAGCCTCCATTACACGCGTCTGAAGCCGAGTATAAAAACGTTTTTCACTCTTTAAAATGAAGTTTATCGAGCGTAAATATAAAGCGAGAAACTGCAACCGCGAGCTTCAACAAGTCCATAAAAAAACTTTATTCATAAAAACAACAGCTGTCAGTGGAAAGAAGTGAACAAAAACAGCCAGTTCGGGCTTTAAAAATAGGCTTGAAGAAAGTTGTACTTACCTTTACCGCCATTGTGGAAGCATTGATCAATCATTACAAAACAGGCCCTGTGGTTTTTCAGGATTTCAACCCTCAGCTGGACATTTTCTCCCCCGCGGCTCCTCGACCGAAGGCGGACAAAACACGGCGGATCCTCCCGCTGTACAGCCGCTCACTTTAACACATGACTACAGCAGACTATCGCGTTAAAAGTCAAAAAAACGAGGCAGAGAAAAGACGGTGGGAAGAGACTGGTTCGAGTGCGGCTGCAGGTCTGAGGCTCGTCTGGAGCTGCTGACAGTCCGGAGGGAGTGACCCGCTCTGCCGAGAAACCGGAAAGGTAGCCTCGGTCCGATATGGTCCTCCAAGACACCGTGATCCAAACATGAAATAATATGAAGGAAGATGAGTAAAGTAAAATGCGAAAGACGATTGTGACGCAAATAATATGCGTAAAAAGTGCAAATGTTAAAATCATCACATTAAACTTCTTAATAAACTTTACTCATAAACCACTGAAAATACAGCTATAAAAACAGTTAATAATAATAATGCTAATAATAATAATTGTATTCATCAAATTACAAATACACATTGTTACATTATATATAAGTTATATAATAATAAATTGTATACAGATGCTTTTTCTATTCTAAGACTTTTATTATTAGTTTAATTCGTCATTTTTTTCTTTTCTTTTTTTTTTAAATTGGTCTCAAAATTCATAAGCCATGCTCGACCACATGAGGCTTGTTTTTATTATGAGGCCAAACAATGGTCACAATTTTATTAGGCTGTTTTAATCTCCTGGCAGCCTCTGTGGTGCGTTCACTGACAGCGATGTCAACAGCTGGCTCAACCACTGAAGGGAGTGACCCGGAGTTTATTGATCGTGTTGACGTCGACCTCTGCTGGGCTTAATGTGCTATTACATCACCAGCGAGGCCCTCATTTATCATTTGAAGTTTTAGTTTTAATTTCACTGTAGACATTTGAATTTTGGGATGTATGTGACCACTGAAAGCAGTTGAAGTGATGTGTGACAGAAAGCAATTGAAAATTCAAGTTGGAGAAACAGAGATGGTTTAAATGCCCCATAAATATTTTCAAAGTGTCACTTGGTGTATATAGTGGTCGACAGTAGTCAGTATTTAAACTCTCAGCTGAAAAGAAAAGAAGTGATTTGAAATGATTTCTGTCAGCCTATTTTATGGAGGCTGAAAGCAGTGAAGTCTTTGCACTATAAATAATAATGGTGACTTATGCTGAGGGTCTGAACACAACACAAACAATGATCACATACTCACATTCCTATTAAACTGTTTCAGCTGGATTCATGTGTTTGATATGCCTTTATGAGAAGGTGACAAAGAGAAAGACAGGGGATAGGAGCTATTCCTTTCATTTTGGCCAGAGTCAACATATTGACAGTCTTGACTCTGTCCAAAATGAGAGGTTTGCCTTTCATTCTTACCTCCTCCTCGTCACCTCCTCATATATCAAACAGCCGTGGCCAGCAGCGATCTCACTCGTGGGTCAATGGAAAAGAACCGGTGGAACAGGTTGATATCAATGAAAGAGGAGCTGAGAGGGGATACAGTTTATTGTAGCCCACCTGACCACAACTCTTTGAGAGACTCTAGTGAGAGACTGGTAGTTTTCACTGCCATCAAATACATCAAACCTGCAGATTTAACACAGAGAATATGCTTTTGGAATTTGAAAGTAAAGTGAAATTAAGCACAATATTATTAATATGACTCAGGCCACAGCTTGTCTTGGTTCTTCTACAAGGGCAAACGCTACATGACCAAGCACTTTTTGCCCGTATCGCCCTGGTTCATCTAGCCACGCAGGTGTGTCGGAGGAGGGTGGGAGGGTGTTTGGCAGCTCTGCACACAGCGAGCTCAGTTTGAAGACCTCCACCTTCACAGAGACACCATGCCCTCTCTGCTTCCTCTCCTCTGCCTGTTCTTGGTCTGGACTAAAGGAGCAGGGGCATCGGACCCTACCATGCCTTTCATGGAGTACCTGGACCAGAACGGCTTGGTCTGCCTGATGTGGGGCTTTGACAAGCTGCAAGGGAACATTGCATTCAAGCTGGTAGTCAACACGACAGGCTGGGTGGGCTTTGGCTTCAGTCCGAACGGAGGCATGAGGGGGTCAGATATTGTCATGGGGGGACTTGGACCCAGTGGAAGCTACTTTGCTGTAAGCCATTACCAGCCATTCCACTACATGTGCAGGAGTTTGTTTTATGTTTCCTTCATACTTTGACGTCTTTAAATATTAATAAATGTCTTCAGTCTGATTTTTCAAGTGTTCAATGTTAGGCCAATATCAGGTTTCTGCTCTCTGAAAGTTTCCTCTTTTTGTCCTCAAGGATTACCATGCGAGGGGGAACTTCATGCCTCTGGTGGACGATCAGCAGAGCTACACTCTCCTCTCTCTGAGTGAAAGTGACGGTCAAACCATTTTGACCTTTCACAGGTCCATCCAGTCGTGCGACGACCAGGACTTCCATATCACTGTAAGATATTCAGACATTATCTCCCAACTTCTTAAAGAAGATTCTGCACGTGTGGCATTATATGCAAAGCTGATCAGCTCATATACATCATAGGTTTTGTTGCTAAATCACTCTAAACAAATTATGAGATTCAAAATTTTATCACAATGCAATGCCAGAAAATTGTCAGTCTTGTTGATGTCAAACAAAAATCAAACCATATCAAACTCATGAATCATGTTCTGTAAAAATGGTTGAACATTACCCCCTCAAAGATGCTGTTTCCATTATGAAATGCCTATATACCAACATCCCTCATCATCTCACTACACATCACTTAAACCTCATTTGTCGTTTTACACCATGGAGCTTGAAGCTAAATCTCAAAATTTTCACTTCTTCACTCTTATAGCCCATTATTTGCAATGCTGTAGTCTTTTGTACTGTTGTTCTATTAAAGCTCATGCAAACAGCAAACTATCTCTGTTTTTTAATTGAATTTTAAAAATAACTACATTTTAAGGTAAATAATGACTTGATTTTTCTATTTCAGGACACAGGGACATGTCACTTCTGCACTGTATTATATTTGCTGACTAAACATGTGTTGCCATCTCTTTTATAGGCTCAACCCATTAAACTGATCTATGCCTATGGACCAACAGATGAGATCACTTACCATCGGGCTCGAAGAGGCACCAAGGAAATTAACCTGCTGAACTACATGCCCAGGACAATCTCAACCAACCTCAACTATCTCAATGCCACAGTGGACAATGTAAGGATATTTCAAAATAGATTCTAGTTAGACTGAATATTTAACAGGAGCTGGAATACATTATAGTTTTCCTTTTTTTTTTAGTTTACACTTTGGATGAATGGATGGAAAACAATGTAAAAAATCGAAACAATTTTGATACCTACAGTCGTCCAAACACAAATTGTTTTATTAACCTTTATCTTTATCTTTTTTTACAGATCACAGTCCCTTCCAGTCATACCTACTACCACTGCAAAGTCATGAAGTTTCCAAGCTTAAATACAAAACATCACATATACCAGGTAATCATCCTTTCTTCATATTACCGTCATCACTCGTCACCACCTTTAACCAAAATCAGCAATTTAATGTTCTCCCTTATAAGAGATGTTTGACACAATAATACTGTCAGCTTTTGAGTTAACTTGGGTTTCAAATGCAAAACAAACTTGACAAAAGTATTTACCATAAAAATCATTGATACTCTATCGGTAAGTGTCAGTTATTAATTCCTAGCAAAATTAATCCCACATATAAAAAGTGAAAATAATAATTAGCAATAAACATAATAATGTTCACATTAATTTTTACTTTCAGCCATCCTTCTGTACCAAACCTCTTTCTTCTTTCCTTCTTTACCCCAGGTTGAACCAGTGATCGAGCACCATGACATGGTTCACCACATGCTGCTGTACCGCTGCCCCTCCTTTGTGATGGAGCCGTACGACAAGCCGTGCTACATGGGCGACACGGGGGATGCCTGCTTCAGGGTGGTGGCTGCATGGGCGG
This sequence comes from Centropyge bicolor, assembly GCA_037975185.1. Taxonomy (NCBI): domain Eukaryota; kingdom Metazoa; phylum Chordata; class Actinopteri; family Pomacanthidae; genus Centropyge; species Centropyge bicolor. The sequence goes on from JBBMOC010000006.1 coordinate 7,518,709, forward strand.
TGGGAGGAGGGGTGAGAGAGAGTCGAGTGTCCACCTCTCAATTCATTCTTCTTCTGTGTATATCGGATGTGTCACTGTTGTGTTTGTGCAAGTTGATCTACAGTTTATTGCTGAAACCACAGGTATTCGAGCTTCCAGAAAATGTGGGTATACCTGTCGGAGGTGAGGACAGCGATACATTCTATAGACTGGAAATCCACTACAATAATCCGAACAAGGAAGCAGGTACATACTGTTTATCCTTTAAATACTGTACTATATAGATACATATATAGATGTAGAGAAGTACCTCTTTTTCTTGAATTGTGATATTTCATAGAACACATGTAATATTAGTGCACGTTTATTGATTTTTAGAGGGAATTAATGATTTAATTGCATTAACTGCCACCAGTGCACTTTGGGAACTCAAGCACTTTAGTATTGCACTTCCATAAGGTTTAAGATCAAAATTCAAGCAGCAGAAGCCAAGATATCCTGACTTTTAGTGCCTAAAGTTCCAAAAATGCTTAGACCTACATTTCCCATGTTGTGACCAATGACATCTCTTTATTAAACCCTCCCTACCTTCTAAATGTAAACCTCCAGTTTATTACACAGAATTTCTCTTCTCAATTTATACTTTTCAGCCAAACCAGTGCTTGCTTTATAAACAAAGCACCAGAGCTTATCTCCTTTTCTAACTCTGGACATTCTGAGCAACATCTTTGAGCGTCTGTCTCTCTCTCTCTGTAGGTAGGACAGACAGCTCAGGACTGAGACTGTACTATACAGCCCAGCTTCGGCAGCATGACGTGGGCATCCTGTCCACAGGTTTGCTGCCGTCTGACCATATGCTGTACAAAATCCCTCCAAAAGCCTCTCAATTCCACACCTACGCTGTGTGTAATACCTCTGCGTTTTCTCAGGTCTGTAGTGCTTCAGTGCAGATTTCAAACTGCATATATCGTTTATGACTACGTTCCTGATGGTTTTTAATTTCCACCTCCAGCTTGTGAAACCCTTGCCGGACCTTCAAGTGTTTGCTGTGCTGTTGCACACTCACTTAGCTGGGAGGAAAGTCAGAGTTGGCCACTACAGGTAAGAAAGAGAGCTTCGGGATTGGCTTTGGAGGTTTGATGCTGATTATAAATTGTACCATCGTTTTCTTATAAACATGTGTTACTCATGTTTAATACTTCTTCTATCTCTGCAGAAATGGAAAGCAGATTGACTTCCTGAGTTTGAATGAAAACTACAACTTTGAGATGCAGCAGATCATCAATTTGGGAAACATCAAAACCATCAAGCAGGTAAGTCCCCATTGTCTCCATGCCCATATATTAAGCACATGTGTTATACGTACAATATAAACTTAATAGTTGCTCTGGCTGTAAAAAAAAAAAATAGTATTAACAATCAACAATTTCTCTCAGGGTGATGAGATTGCAGTAGAGTGCACATATAGTACCACCAATCGCACCAGAGTCACTAAGGTGGGTAAATACTATATGACCTGATGTTATTACCCATATAATGTGCTTTCAATCAAATCAGTACTGTACAAAAAACATTAAGACTTTTGATGCAACAAATGAATCGTTTAATATTTTATGTATCTGAAAGATTCTGACACACTGGTATGATTTAATGCAATCCATGAAAATACTTCTGTCCCTTTCTGTACAATATAAGACATTAGAATTTCAAGACCCAAGACATCAATAAAATATACAACATATAATACTGTAATATTCATGCATTTTCTTGCAGCATCATACACTCTGTTTTAAATCCATCTGCATGTATAAAAGAAATCTCATGTCTTCAATGCCTGGCATGCTTCATGTTTTCCTCCTTCAGATGGGGTTAGCAACTACTGACGAGATGTGTCTGGCCTTCCTGCTCTACTACCCTGCAATCAAGATCACCACATGTATTAGCCACCCAAACACAACGCATCCATTGATGAACACAAGCTATCAGTAAGACCAGATGTAGCCCTTCAAAGAACATTTCTGCTGAGACTGAATCTAGCACCGGTGCTAATTTACAAGCAGCTTGCAGGTTACATACATTACATACATATTGCACATTTGTATCTTAATATGCTCTCTTGATGTAGCTCTATACTAATTTCTGACAGAATGTCCGATGGGAACACAACTTTGGACCTGGATGAAATCAAAGTGTATGAGGGATTGTTAAAGACTGTACCACAAATTCAGATGATCTCTGATGACAATGTAAGTAACAGTCTGAATTGTTTGATTCTTGTCTCTTTGCTTTTCTACCTCCAATCTACCTCCAATAGTTTTTAGTGATGAGTCCTCTGTCTGTTATTGTTTCCACAAGTTTACTCCTCTAAAAGTTTTCCCCTTTTAATTTTAATGTATTGTCTCAGTAAAGAGAGTTTTATGTATTTATCTAATGATCTTGAATGTAAAGTCTCTATTTGTCTTCCTATACATTAGGTGACATATAAGCTAAAGTCACTGACAACAAATCAGGCTTTTTAGTGTTAGATGCTTGTTTTCTGCAGGTTCATAAAAAAGAGGCATTTTTACAATATGTCATCTTTTCTTTTCTTTTATAGAACCACTTCTTACTTTTTGGAAATGGCACAATCAGGGAGATGATGAAGACACCGACTGTCACTTGTGAGAACAACAATGCGTCAAGCAGATTCTTCCCTTCCTGGACTATGAACCCAGCAGGAATCATACTTTTGCTGCTCTCGATCGCCATAATGTAACATGGTTGTACGAGCAACAGTACCAGTAACAGACCGGTGTAATCTTGATAAAGTTGAATCAAATCTTTTATACAAGTAGGTATATTGAACGTTACCATTTTCTATGTTTTCATTTTCTCTGTTAATAGCATGTGTATTCTGTTTGCAATTAATTGTTTTTCACAGATCTTATGTCATGTTTTGCAACTGTCATATTGATTATCATATTTAGATTTATATTGCTGTCTTACTTTAAACTTATAAAAGCACAAAATGCTTGGCCATATGTCCCTTAACACAAGTGAGTTAACTACACACTAATTTTATACAATTTTAAGGTTGTTTGATTTCACCATATGTAGCAAATTGTTTACTTTAATAACACTATAGCACTATACCTTGAGTCTAAAGTAGCTAACGTGTGCTTTGCTACAAAATTAGGTATACTGTAATAGAGGATTTTATCCATATTGTCCAGCTCTACATTGTATTGTATTTCTCATTCAGTCAATGCTTGATTATGCGTCTAATAATGACACTGGCACAAATGCACTAATTTATGTTTGTGTTGTATTGTGTTCATTACATGCACTGTAAATCTAAATGGCGTTTTTTTTGGCATATGCTATGACCTATATGCAAGAGCCAATCATTTGATAATCACTTATAAAATATATGTATCCCAAATAATAAATAAAACTGATGTTATCACATGTAGTTTCATAGGCTGTCCTTCAGGGGGAGCTCTGACTTCTTCGCCTGCCTGTCACTGTGCTGTCAGGGGAATGAATGTGCGGCTAGCCGGCTGTTAGCTTTGGCAATGTTGTCACTATCAGAATGATATCGCAGCGGGACAGAGGAGAACTTGCTCGGTTTTATACTGTCACAGATCCTAAAAAGCACCAGAAAGGCTACACTGTGTACAAAGTCACCGCAAGGGTAAGTAAATGGAGGACGGACACTGTGACAGCGAGGCTAATGCTAGGTGTTGTTAGCTGGCTAGCTAGCTTGAGCTGTGCTAACCAAGCTAATATGATGCAAACGTGAGTAACGTAACTTTAACCTCTTGAGGACAAGCTGACAGTGGTAACACATTTTGTTAATACCAGAGATGTAGCTAACAGACACATCCAGACTTACTTACATTTTAAAATCTGTTTTTCTGTTAAAACTGTTACCCCCAGGGAAATCTTGAGTTGCTAACTTACATTAGCAATATTAGCCAGACTGACTGAATCCGACCTAAACGCTGTGTTAACCTGAGGTCAACCTATGGATTAGCTCACTAGCTGGTTTAGTTAGTGGTAAGATAGACAAGTTTTAAGGAGATGTTAAATATCTTTTTTTTAAAAAGACATCTGTCCAGAGTCTATCATTAACTACAGTCTTGTTTATGTTGTCTTTCTGTTTTGGGGCAAGTTCCCCCGATAAATGGCTTGAAATAAGAAAAAATTGGGGGATCCTGATGATCAAGTCAGACCTGCTATTAAAACAGGGAGTGAGAAATGTCTCCGAAAATACTTAAAGTTAGGAGAGAAAAAAACACAGACAAAATTCACTTGTAGTTTTGCACTATTAGGCTTCCTGTCCCCTTTAGTAATATACCGCAACTGACTTATCAAGGTGCTGGCATGAAGCAGTAAGTCCTTTGATGATGAAATGAATAGACAGCCCATTATTCATCCACACTTCTGTCAGACCTCCAGTCACCAGTGGGTGACCAGTGATTTTTACAGATACATGGTCACACTCTCCCAGTTTATCAAATTAGTAGGGACAGACTGAGTTTCTTTTTTCTCCGCCTGCCTGCCACCCTGCTTGTTATGAGTGTTGGTGATGTCTCGTTCTTACACTCAAGACTTCCGTCATTAGCTATATAATGCAGTCATTGTCACAGTCAGAGCTGTGCCCCCGCTCATACTTGTGCCAGCCTCACAAGAGAGTCTTTGCAGCTAAACCAACATTAACATCTTACACTTTTAGACAGGAAGCACTCACATGACCTTGACTTCTCTTCTCTTTCTTCCACACAGATAATCTCCAGGAAGAATCCAGAGGATGTCCAAGAGGTAAGACATTCTGCCTTCATTTTTATATTGTGACTATGTGAACGTGCAAAGCACAATATTTTGCAAGGAATTCTCATTGCAGTATCAGACGATAAACACTGCTACTGTATATAGTATAAGTATCTTTTATCTCAGACTAGATTGAGACCTTGTGTTTATTTATGAAATTTGCAACAAAGTTAAAAGGGAGACCAGTAAATTTTGTGGTAAGAGGCTGTGTGACTTTGTGTGGCTCAATGTTCCTTATACACCTCCTTGCACACCAGATCTTATAAAGCAAAGCTTAATTTTTCTGGCTAGAAAAGGTTCTACAAAATATTTTAACTATTCTTCTTTCACATAAATGTATCTTTCACTCTATCTTTCACTGAGGAATGCAGGCTGGCCTGGAACCAGCGCTAATGCTAAAGGCATGATGTCAATTACTGCATGTGTGTCAAAGAGACAGTGAAAGAGTTTTTGCCTGGAAACACTTACCTCCATTATTCAGCAGTGCTCCTGTTTTGGAGCAGTGCTCGGTCCAGTTTTTCTCACAGCAGCAGGCTGGACAGGATTTTACCCAACTGAACTGAACTTTAGACCATTATGTTTTGCTTTATCACACTGAGCAAGGAACTACTTCATCCAGGTTTGTGTGTGAATGATGTGACTTAAGTTTAATTGCACAGGATGGAGGTGATTTGAGGAGTTTGATTTGTCATATGAGGTAATTGTTGCCGTGTGCTGGCATAGAAGCAATAGCTGATGTTTGAGTCATTGTGGTTTCAGGCTATGGACTTCTGTCTTTAAAGTGTTTAAATTTGTCTTGTTTCGTTCTCTGTAGATAACAGTATGGAAGAGATACAGTGATTTCCGGAAGCTTCATCAAAACCTCTGGCAGCTGCACAAGAATGTATGTAGCCAGTCAGAGCTGTTTCCTCCCTTTGCAAGGGCTAAAGTCTTTGGTAAGTTTGAGTAATTCTTTACTTTTTTTAATTGGACATTGGACCCAGGTGTGTAGGGCATCCTTTTCCTCAATGATTTTTTTGTGGTAATTTTCTCTAAAGTGACCAGGAAAAACTTTTAAAGTGACAGACATTTTAGATATACAAGACTATAAATCTTGGACCTTTGAACCACTGTAGAAGTAGTGATAACTCTGCCCCCCTGAGGCAGCTGAGTGTTATTACTTAGCAAGTAAGCACTACTCATGATCACTTAAAGGAAATCTCACTGTGTGTGTGTTTGTATCTTTCTTTCCATCTATGGGTGTACAGGTCGTTTTGATAACTCAGTAATTGAGGAAAGAAGACAGTGCTCTGAGGATCTGCTACAGTTCTCTGCCAATATCCCTGCTCTCTACAGTAGTCAGCACATCCAAGATTTCTTCAAGGTACCCAAACACACACATACAGAAACACAAACATCCTCCCAGAGAGACTGTGGACTGCAATGTTTTTATTTCCTTTCAAGGGAGGTGAAGTCCACGACGGCTCAGAACTCATTGGACCAGCAGAGCCCTTTTCTGACTTCCTGGCAGACAGTTTATCAGACTGCAGCTCTGACGGTAGGGTCACACACAATAACTCTTCCTCTTCATTTACAATGACTCTTAATTCACACTTACTCAAAGATGTGTGCACATGTTTTTCAGTTCAAAGAGACATCAGTGGTGCAGATGATTTGACTATCACATCTGAGTATGGAGGTAAAGATTGTTAATGCATCAAAATATCATCCAGCTACATTAGAGCTGAATTAGATTTTAGTTTTTCAGTTACATATAGACCTATTATGAAGTGTGTGTTTATATAAATATATATGTTTGTATTGACCCTAGCACTGTTTTCTTCCCAAGGCCCATCCAGTGACAGCGACCTGACCTCCCTGGCTGTGGATACAGACTCTTTGACTGGGCTGGATGATGGCATGGCCTCAGGTCGCACCTCCCCAAACCAGCCACAGGGGGGAGCCACCAACATTAGCAGCAGCTGCAGCCCTCGCTTGTCCTCCCTGCACGAACGCCGTACCCCGTCTCCTGCCCCAGTCCCTGCCTCCTCAGCCCCTAACCCAGAGGTCAGCTGGCCAGGCCGAACGCCGCTCTTCTCCGGCAGTCTGAAGAAAACCAGTGGTGGCAACCCTAAGGACGTGAAGTCAGACTACCTAGACAGAGCCAGTGAGCTCATCTGTTTGGCTGTACAGAAGGAGAAAGAGCAGGACTTCCAGGCAGCTTTCTCCTGCTATCGCAGTGGAGTGGACCTGCTGCTTCAAGGAGTGCAAGGTCAGTTTGGGAGAGAGCTGAGTAATGTTTTTATAGGTCAGTTGCTCCATTTCAGTACCATTTATACAAAAAAAACATGTCTAGAGTGTTGTCAAACCTTAACGCAGCCTACCCACGTAAAGGCTTTACTCTGGTAACCTGGAAAGGAGGGATTGTTATTCAAGTACAGATGCAGTGTTACCCAAATCATGATAAATTCCATTTTCAAATATGCATATCCTTTTTTTTTTTATTACCAGACATTTTGCATTTGCACTCCCATAAAGTTGGGGGATCTACAAGAGACAGAAAAATTTTGCTGTTGTTTAAGCTTAAAAATAGCAACTGACACACGTTCCACAATGTCATGAACACCTTTATGCCCCCAAAGTGTATTGCTGACTCCCTTTTTTTTTTCTTAATAGTCCATATTCAGACATCAGGGTGAAACTCCAGTTTATTTAGATGTCATATATAATTAAACTCACCACTCAGTAAGAAATTTAGCAATATTCACATCTAATCTGTCATAGTGTGACACAGTGGAGAAACCCTTTGTAGAAGTATGTAGTCGGGAGGAGGAGTAAGGTTTTTGCTGCTTAGAGACAGAGGGTGGATACTCTGAAAAAAATCTGAGCGGACACTAAACAGAATGTGTATTTATGCACGCTGTCATTCCTAATCATCTGGCATTCATTGCTTGTGCTGGCGGGAGGGAGGTGGCACGGGTGGAGAGGGTGGAGGGATGATCACTTCTTGTTAGTTAACATCTTTGTGACCCTGACCTTGCACCCCAGTGTGGAGGGACCAAACCAAAAAGACATCACTTTTACTTTGTGCTATATAAGCTTGCCACAGTAATAACATGCTGTTTTGTCAGTAAATAAAAATGCTTGTACAGAAACTTTTAACCCTGCACCATTAAAACCGCTTTGTAAAAGAAAAATAATTGATCTGGCTCACCCCTTTTCAGGTGAGCCCAGTCCCACGCGGCGAGAGGCAGTGAAGAAGAAGACTGCAGAATATCTGATGCGTGCAGAGCAGATATCCAGTCAGCATCTGAGAAGCAACATGGGTCAAGGCTCAACGCAGACAGTGGTGAGTGGGAGGGAAATGTCACTGTTAGATTATGCAAAAGTGCTCTATATGCATACATCCACCAGGGTCCTCAAACCACTTGAGGCAGTATATCAGAGTGCTTTTGGGTTTATTGATGTTAAACCTATCATTTTGTAATGCACATTGGCAGTCAAAAATAATTGATATTTTTATAGTAACAATTTATCAAATGACAACATAAAACATCTTGAAGGGGGTCACTTTTAGTCAGAATTATCACCTGAATCTGCAATTCCCCTTAAACTTTATAGTTAGTTTTAGCCTGTTGCTTCACACTTACATGCTCGAAGCCTAATTTTTGGGTGTAGCAGGCAGCTTTTTTCAGAAAGTTCTAATAATCCACTTTACACTACCTGCTCAGTACCAAGCAGCAGTGAACATAGTATAGCATTTAACTGCTAAAGAGAGAATAAAAACAGAGTTAAAGAGAGTGAATATTAGAGTTACATTCATCAGTTCACTGCTGGATGTGCAAATCAGCAACTGCTTGTGAACAGGTCTGCCATCAACTTCAAAGGTGACGATTTAATAATTTTGTCTACACAACTTTTATCTGCTGCATCCAAGTGGCAAAAAATCAGTTATTGCAGGTTTTAGGAAACAGTTATATTCGTGCTTTCCTTAAGGTACATTTTAGTTTGTATTAGATGTTGACTGCCTTGTGATCATAGACTGTAGTTTAGATTTTTGACACTGACTGTCGCCATTTTCTTATGATACTTAATGAATGTGACTTTATTTTAATGATTATTTTTGCATTTATATTTTGTCCAAGGCTTTAGGAGCACAGTGCTGCCCATCCACCATCAGAGGAGGTCAGCAGAGTCCGTCTGAGGAGCTGAGAGCTTACAGGGTGTTGGGGGTCATAGACAAGGTCAGTTTAATATTGACAAGTCTTTGCAGACACACTTTGTGAGTTCACTTTAATGTTGTGTTTCTAATCGCCATCAATAATTTGTCTTTTCTCTACGAAGAGAGTGAGTAAAACACATGGAAAGACAAAAATTGATTATTGTTATAAAAAAAACATCTCATGTCATTTGATTTGATGTCAGAATTTGCTCCTTGAGTATTATAGTAAATATGTAGGAGGATGAAAACAAAAATATAATTGTGGTCTTAACAAAATAATTACAGTAAGGTCTGACAGACACTCGTTTATTTAATAATTGCCCTGGCCCAGATAAAGGTGCATGGTATCCATCTTCAGATTTCTCCTCCTCGTGTCCTTTCCTTCTTCCACCATCTCTTTTATCTGAGGCAATAAACCGTGCTAGATTTACTGGATGGTATGCTAAGGGCTGAGTGTGTGTATGTTTAGCGTCAGTTATGACTGCCACAAGGTCAGTTTAGGTTGCTGGTCCTCTCAACCAGCTGCCGGCGAAGCAACTTCACCACTCAGCCATGAAATGACTTGGCAAGCAGCTCAGAGAACGGCACACAACATTGAATCAATGATGCGTCCTCCACACACACAAAACCCCAAGGAAAATGTTGACACAATACCAACATGTGTTACTCTACAGAGGTGCACACAAAATCCCCAATATGTCAGAAACAAATCAGACACACAGCATAAAAAAAGCCATAAGTGGAAACTACACTATCCAGGAATTGCCCGCTTTTCCTCTCCTCTTTCTCCTCCTCCTTCCTCCTTTCACTTTTAATGGGGACAGAGGGGACAGATGGAGAGAGCTCCTCACCCTACTGCCCCCCTCTGCCCCTCTTCTCCACCTCCCCCCTTCCCTGATGTTTGTGTCTTAATTATATTAGCGCCCTGGCTAGCACTGCCACTCTGTTTACTCACAGCCCCATTCATATCCATTTAGCCTGCACCTGTTTGGTCCCCGCCAGGGTCACATGGAGAGAATGCACCCACAGAACATACGCACGCACTCTACTACGCACAAACACAGACCGGCTCACACACATATGCTCAAGTTCTCCCCTGAGACAGTGAGGGAGCAGAAGAGCTATGGAGATGTCAGAGAGAAGGAGGGAGGAAATAAAGATATTAGGAAGTGCCAGAGGGGGAAAGTAAAGGGAAGTGAAGTGAGAGTAGAAGCTTAGAGATGAGAGATTTAGAGAAGCCACTGCGATCAGTTACTGTCTCTGCTATGAGGCATTGCATGGCTCTGTATGGGCATATTTTTCAATGAACACATGAGATGGAAAAATTTCAGTATCAGGAAAGACATTTGTGCACCTGACATATGAACATAAATGTGAACCCGCCGTGTGGGTTGGCAGATTGCTCATGTGTCCCTTCTTGGCTGCGACTAAAGATTGTTTTCAATGATAATTGATCTGTCACTTTATTTTTTTCTCTTGTGAAATTAGCTGTGAAATTTCAAAAACTAGTGAAAAATGATCACCATCATTTTCAAAAGACCAAGATATTCTCAACAGATTGTTCTGTTTAAGCAACAGTCCCCAAAATCTAAAGATACCAAATTTACAATCATTGTTTTAAAAAAAGGGACAAGCTAAAAAAAATCTCCATATTTGAAATAATAAAGCAGACAAATGTATAGCATTTTTCGATTGATAACTTACGTAATGATTAGATTATTAAGAATTGCTTTCACTTGATTTTTTATCAGTCAGCAAGCAATTAATGAACTAATCAATTCAGGTATATTGCATTTATCAAAACGTGTCCTCGCAGTTAGTATTTTTTCCACTTTTTTCTCACACTACTACACAGCGGGATCCAATGTATTAATGCCAATTTTTCTAGTATAATTTAGGGACCTACATTTATCTTGCAGTGACCCTCATGTGTGCCCTGACCCAGTCATTGAAAAGCCCTGCTCTGGAGGACATAACCACTACATCATCTTAGACTGTGTATATCTCTTCATACCTGGCAATTAATGGCACTCTTCCATCACAGGTTCTTTTGGTCATGGACAAGAGAACACAAGAGACGTTCATCCTGAAAGTAAGTGTAAAATGTGTGTATGTGTGTGTGCGCGCTCCTCGTCGTCCTGAGTGCAAGTGTAAGTGTGAAGTGTGCCAGAAGCCCCTGTGTGTGACCGGTGTAATTGATTCTAATGGGCCTGTCCCTGTCAGCTCCTCTGCTCTCAGGTGTGAGACGTGTGCCAGATGCCAACGCACAGCGCAGGCACAGATGACTACACACACACGTGCGCACACACACACATGCCAACGTACACACTCGCACCAATGTGAACTTTATGTGTAGCGCTGATAGATTTGCGTGGCTCGGTTAAAGTCACGCGCTGTATGTGGCTTGATGAATCCAGTGACTTTGGGTTGCCATGGGGCATAGCTGGCACCTCTTTAATGGGAGGTTTCTCCTTTGCCACACTCCTTTCCTTGTTTTTTTTCCCACTTATTCTACACACAAACTAAAACATTCGCCTTCCACTTCCTCCTTTCATGGCCTCTTTATTTGGGTTAATTTTCCTTTTATCCTCTTGTCCTCAAATCCTCAAATTTTTCCTTGTTTACTCCACGTTTAACTCACCTCCTTCTTTCTCCTCTCCCATCTCTTTTGTAGGGTCTGAGAAAGAGCAGTGACTGTGGGCGGACTAAGAGGACAATCATGCCTCACTCTGTGCCCCACATGGTTCAGCTGAGAAAGTTCATTGTCTCTGAAGACACAGTTTTCCTCCTGCTGCAATATGCTGAAGGTAAGACCCGCACACCTCATGCTCATCAGTCTCATCGACCATCTTTTGTCTTCTTTACCTCCAACTGTCTTTCCCCCTCCTTCGCCTGATCCCTCTTCCTCTCTTCTCCCACCCCTCTCTCTGCCCTTGTTCCAGACAGATGTTTGATAGAGATGGGTGTGTGTCACAGGTCATTATTCTGAATACCAGGTGGCGCCATGCTTCATTAGCTATGCCAACACCTGGGCCTCCTTACATCCCACTCACTCCAGGATGTGTGTGTAGCTCATGCGTGTGGGTGAGTGCGTACAATGAAATGCAGCCATATTTTTTAATGCCCTGTAACCTATTCAATCTGGTGCACTCTATAACCACCCTGCGCTATTATTAGTGGACAGTATTGAATATCATATGGGGCTGTTCAACATGATCTAATATAGCTAATCAAATGCCAGAAGAGGCATAGTTTCACCACAGTTACATCTCAGCCCTGTGATTCAGTAAATCCAGGGTTGCTCCTTAAGCTTCAATAGTAGGCTGTTAGCAGCTGATGGGTTGAATGAGGATAGACAGGCAGACGGAGGGAGGCAGCGACCTGAGTGACATTGGACAAAACAACATGTGGATGGTTTTACTTTCTAAGCCATCGAGCTGCCCCGCTATCATTATCATCACTGTGAACTCCCTATCCATTCTCATCACACACAACAGATGCTGGCTTCCAATTGCTCACACTACAGCTGTGTGTGTATCTGTGTGTGTGTGTGTGTGTGTGTGTGTGTAAGACAGAGAGAAGTCAAAATGTTAACATTACACTGGGAACCTAAAACACATACCCAACTCAACCCCATTTAGCCAAATTGGATTCCGTCATAACTGTTTTTGTTTGCCTTGGTTACTCATTCCTAAGTGGAAGCTAATGACCCTTTTTCCAAATAGTCCCAGCATCTAGGGATGTCCAGAAACCACTCACGAACTAAAAGACTCTTTTGCTCATTCCTTTTTCTGTTTCCACAGTATCTGAAGAACTATGAATATTAGGCACTTAGCAGTGCCTAATATTCAGTGTTTTCAACAAGAGAAAAGTGAGATGTCCAAAATGGTGATGAGTAGTTTCCGGTTATTTGTTTGCTCAAAGCTCAGTTACCAACTGGGCAAAGTGGGCAAATAGGTAGAGACCCACAGACTCTTAATAGGCTTAGTCTTGCCAAGGGCCTCAAAATGTGTTAATTTGGCTCTGTTTCAGTTGTAGAGCATTGAAACAACTGTATATGTGGTTTACAAGTCTACCATCCCTGTCCCTATGTTGATACTGCGTGCACCCATTACTCACTTACTGTGTGAATAAATGGTGTACACAAATTGTAGTAGCCTTCAGACTTGTGTTTGACCAGTCAGCAACTTTTAGTAGTGCTACCCCCAGAGCAGGAACAGGGGAACTATGGCCTAGGTACTAAATTTAGACCAAGGTTCCCCTGGTTGAAATATAGATGAATTTGCTGAGTTCCTAAAAGCATTCCAGGGAACGTTCCTGTAGTAGAAATGTGCTGTATCTATCCAGAAATTGCTGTATCAGATACAACCTCCTTTTTCTTTGTTTTTAATGCCTTGCTTCCTTTATCTTTAGGCGGGAAGCTGTGGTCTCACATTGGAAAGCACCTTCATAATTCCAGCCCAGAAGAGAGCTTTGATATCCCTTTCATCCAGAAGAGCCACACAGTGGCTGTTCACACTCCACAACATGCTGTACCACAGCTGGATGTAGGTTCAGCCAGTTCTGGTTCCGACCCAGCTGCTTGTTCTGGTTTCATCTCAGGGCTGCAGAAGGAAGGGGAGAACCTCACGTCTCCTCAGAAAAATGTTCTCCTTCCCAAGCTTATCAGACAAATTGGGGCCCAGTCAGACTCTGGAGCCACCTCTGAGGAAGAGTGCACCAACAGTTATTTGACACTTTGCAATGAGTATGAACAAGAGAAAGTAGAACCAGATGCACTAGAAGAGGAGGAAGACAAGAGTGAACAAGAAATGCTGTCACTGGATGTGCCCATTGCGACGACCACCACTTCCTCTCGTAGCCGCTCATTGCTTAGTAATGACAGCCTCTCTTCGCCTATCAGCTCTCAGGAACTTGGCTTTTTCACAGAGTCGTCCGACAAAAGTGGCCACACTCTTGACAATGAGCAATACCGTGGTGAGGGACAGGACCACAGTGAAGTCTTCAGTCCTTTGCCCTCCCCTGCCGTGCCTCTGTCTTTGGATCAGTCCAAACACACGCCAATGGAATTTTTCCGAATCGACAGCAAAGACAGTGCGAGCGAGGTGACCTGTCTCGACTTAGGAGAGCAGCGCCCCTCTCACAAGCAGCTCCCTGTTTTTTCTACATCCGACCTGGGCTCAGACGTCACTGAGGATCTTCCAGAGCTGGCTCAGGAGGTCAAGGGCCACAGCTCGGAGCTTTGGGGCTTAGACTGTAGTGATAAAGGTTCCAATGAGTCAGTGCCAGTCATCTCATTTGAAGAGGCAGTAGTTGAGGATGAGGGTCACCCGCCCGACCTTTTGGTCAACCTGCCTGTAATTGGTGGGACTGTAGACTCTTTACAGGAGGAATTGGAGACTTCGGGAGTGTGTCTGGGCCTTGAGGCTACAGCCTCTCCTCAGAAATTCATCCAGCCTGATGTTTTACAACTTCACACCCAGTCTGAGGAAGGAGAGGAGCAGCCACTGGAGCAGGAGTTGTCATCTTTCTGTACAGCCTCCGCAACTTGTGACACCAGTGTTGCATCTTCCTCTCCCTTCAACTCACTGTGGGAGGACTGCAGCTTGACGTTTGGGCAAGAGGCCTCAGACAAAATGGTGGTTCACCCTGCAGGCCAAAATAATGACCTTCCGCTTGACCTTCCTGTTACTGACTTGCTCAATGAAAAACTACATGCCAGTACAACAGCAAATACAGACTTGGTTCCAGACCCCAGTGACACCAGCACAGACTCGATCCCGGCCACAAACGGGACTGAGGCCTGTGCAGTGGTCGAGAGTTTATTTGGTCTTGATGGTGAATCATCAGGAGTTATTAGCAATACAGGTGGCAGTGAATTTGACAAAGAAGTATCACGGCTGTTTGCAGAGCTGGACGAGCTGTCGTTGGCTGCATCCCAAGCTCGTATCCCAGAGGAGTTTGTACGATGCTGGGCCGTAGAGATGGTGGCAGCCCTGGATTCTCTGCACCGAGAGGGCATCATCTGTCGAGACCTAAACCCCAACAACATCCTGCTCGATTACCAAGGTGAGACCACCATTATTACCACAGCCTTTTAATGGCACACTGTTGTAGACAAGAATTCCTGTGAAAATACTTTCTGAAGTTTTTATCACTTAAGATTTTGTCATATATTTCATAGCTCTTCTAAAGCTTAACGAGTATACTAGATTATTACACACAGATATAACACTACATGTCTACAAGTATATCTCTATATCTATATCTATATCTATATATATAGTGTTGCTGTTTGTGGAAAATGAACTGAATATTTAAAAAAGTTTTCAGACTGCATTCTTAGAGTATTCACTGGGATACCATAAATAACAGTACTGCCATGACTACTTACAAGCTATATTATCAAGGCAGCATTATAAGAGTTAAGTTACAGAAAGTTACTCTGAGAATGCAAACATCCACATGTTGTTACACCATGACACATCATTCCTGTCAACCCAATGTTGGAGATGACAAGCTGCCTAGATTACTTTTACAACAACGTCTCAACAACATCTTTAACAAGTGATATACTGTATTTGTTTTCCAAGTTCAGAAACTGATTCGAGCAAAAATAAATACATCTTCTGATGGTTAGGGAATCTTTAGAAGTCAACTTCCAAGAAACATCGATTTAGGAAAAGGCTGTAGCAGGTGCAATAATTTATATATATATTAGATGGTCTCTTGATCTCATCTCGGGTATTTCAGACCTAAATAGTTCAATAAGGACATAATGAAAATCCTATTGGCTCTTGGTGACATCTCATATTTCTCTTGCATCAAGCATAAAATCACATCCCTCTGAAGCTACTCTATGTGGATGTCTTTTTTTTGCTGGTTTCTACAGCAGAAAAAGAAAAACTTGCATTGGTTTGGGATCTTATTCCTTTCTTAGAGCAGACAGTACTGAGGGACTGTCTCTGTCAGTCAACCATGATGTAATTTACTGAAATAAAGGCTCTTCCAGAGGCGAAAGTGTTGTTTTACCAGGAGGTCACAGATTCCCCCTCAACTTCTTCTTTTGTCGTCCTACAATCATCTCTCTCCACCTCGTTATCAACAAGCGTCTAATTAGCTGAGTGGCTGTTTTCGTCTCCCTGGTGGTAATTATTGTTCTAAAGGGCCCATCAACGGCGTAGTGTGGTGCATCAGTCTGGCTAGCCCAGGCTAATGGCCACGGCTACCTAATGACACCATTAGTTCTAATGATAGCGTTAACGGGTAGCCGCTAAACAGGAGTAATCGCAGGGGCTGTGTGCTTGAAAAGCTCACGGAGGGATGTAGAGAGGCAGAAAGGAACGGAGGAAGGAAGTGCTCTAAAGGTGAGTAAACAGTTTGAAAAGTACGGAGTCGGAGTGACACTCGACTGTGTGGGGTTGATGAGTGGTCGAGCACTGGGTGAATGTTTCTCACTGAACACTTTCCGTCTCCTCAGGTCATGTTCAGCTTACCTACTTCTGTAGCTGGAGTGACGTGGAGGAGTCCTGTGACAAAGAGGCCATTGCCAATATGTACTGTGCACCAGGTGAGACATGCATAAATACATGCTACATAAACTTTTTTTTCAGTGATTTCACTCATACTTTTCTCTCATACTATATTTAATTAGGAACCTCATTTTGTGTGTATGTGTGTGTGTTTGCATGTCAGTTAGGAGGTTTATGTGGGGTTAATTCTATGCAGGCATGCAGGGCCATAAGTAGGCCACTTTCCCATGGTCACAAAACCCTCATTCATAGCCAAGCATGAGTTATCCAAGTGTACACAAACCACTCCCCACAGTAGTAACAGATGAAGACTGATTCTTCTTGACCCTCTGAGATTGACAGAAATCCATATGCAGAGGTGCTTTTTCCATTCTGTGCCTTTGTGGTTAATAGAACCACATCTATAGGAAACATTCATTAATTGTCGTGTCTGTGTATTTGTACATTTTAATTAACGCTCAGAGTGGTTAATATCTTGAGGATAAATTAGAAATATCTATGGAGTTTTTTTTTTCTCTTGCAGTCACCTTTTTGAGAAGCTGGATCTTGTTGCAGTTCTCTAATTGTCCTGTAGAGTGTGGTGTTGTGCAGCAGTGAGCCAGTGGTGTGTGTAACCCCATGTGTTGCCCCCAGCAGGCTTGTGGCAGCTCTGGCATGCTGTTTACAAGCTGCCTAAAACAAACTGCTGCTAGACTACAGCACCATGTCCCTACTTAGCACTTCTGTGTGTGTGTGTGTGGGAGGGTGGTGATTGTGTGTGTATGTGAGCGCATACATTTTAACATCTATAGGCAGATACGTTTTTCAATATGTTGCTGCTTTAAGCACATGGCGTCACAATTGGACTGTTAATATTTTATGCATGATGTGTTTAATTACATCTTCCTTAAATATGCAGGATGTTGAAGTGTTGAAGTGCTGAAAAAGCTGGACACACTCTGAGACGTACACAATGAACCTCACACCCATTCACTCTCCCACGCACTTATATTATCACTCATATTCATCCTCTCTCTCGAGCCAGGAAGGTCACTTCAGATTTAAATCCTCCTTGTGACTAGAACAGACAGTCTGCCACCGTTGTAATAAATCTGAAAGCAACAAATGCTCTGTCTAATATCCAAAGTGTGCATTTTTATTCTCTTACTAACAGCTTGTATAAAAGCCTACTAATGGAAATAGAAGCACATAGAGGCCTATAGTGGTCAACAGTAGATGACCTAAAGATACAGGAGTAAAGCTTAGCACAAGGAGCTTTATGCATAATGTAGCTGCAAATCTAAGTGCTAAACCGAGACATGGTTGCCACTTAAGGCATGATGTAATTAATATAGTAATTTTCTTGTTAATATAAGTAGCAAGAGATTGTTACAGTTGTCTAAGAGTGTGGATGGTTGGTTACATAAGGTAACATAATATGCTGAGTGAATTTGGTCTTCAATTTTTTTTTTTAAATAGGTAGATTTTTAAAATGTACAGTTGTTACAGCACTGTTTAGCTAGTTCATCATTAATAAGTTAAAGCGGAAGTTTATGGCTGCAATCAATGATTTTTCAAATAATTCATCTTTTTTTTTTTTTTTTTTTTTTTTTAATTCCTGTCTTCAAATGTCATATTTTGTCTGAGCAGCAGTCAAAAACCTGGAAGGTATTAACTTCAAAATTACATGCAAGTGGGTAAATTACACAAATGTTCAGATTGGAGAAGCTGTAAGCAGCCTTTGTTTTCTTCACTTGACCAATGATGCAAATGATTAATTGACTTTCAAAACTGGCATTGAACACATTTTTAAATTAATCAACTAATCTCCACAGCACTGTAAAAATGTAGGTGTAATTCTTTTTAAAGACAAATTTAAGTATAAGAAGGATATTTTCTGGTCAGAGATGCCCAGTACAAAGTGTTAAGTGTAGAGGATAAAAGCCAGGAACTGAACTGACCTCAGCCAAGGTGTGAAAGGTCTTGTTTGTTAAACGACTGCTGATCTCATGTGGATCAATGGATGTAATGCATATTTGCAGCCAGCAGGGGGTGTGTTATGCTGTTGATGAGCGATAGTATCACTTCCACATCCAACGACCGTCTTACTCGACCACTGGCAACTTTTTCTCTTCCCTTTCTTCTTCCATTTTTTTGTAATCGTTGTAAATTCAGATGTACACATTTGACAAAGTAATTACCATCACCTATGCTTGTACTTACCTGCACACCTTACATTTGGTGCATGCATCTCTCTGAGGATGTATGTGCTTGTGAACACACACACTCGAACGCAGAGGTTAGTGAGTGTGTGTCTCTCCTGCCCTTGTTATGTATTGCTGTTTATCCAGACAGGGTCAGCTCTAGCGATGGCTTCATTCCTGATGACAGATTTATGACTGTTTGCCAGAAAGCTAGCAGGGGGCCTGCTGTGACCGTATGTGTGTGTGTCTGTGTTAGTGTGTGTGTAAGAAGGAGGGAAACATGTTTTTAAAACGCACACATTCACACCCCAATAACACGGGAGTGGACTTGGAAAATACTGCAGCAGGGTATTAATCTATTTATTCGGCACTTCTGCTTATTTACTTTCTCACCATTTCATAATTATTCATCGACATCCGGTGGCAAATGTTTTTTTTTTTTCTCCAACAAGGGGGAAAAAAACAAGCTGTGACGCAACCTAATTTGAGCAGAAATGTGAATTGTTTATTGTTCTGTTGAGAGGGAAGCAAGGCCAAAACCGATTGTCTTCAATGTCTAAGAAAAGGGAAATTCATTATTCTTCCTCTCTGAGGTAACAAGTCAGTTACTGAGGACTCAATCATTATACTCGCTGTTTACTTGCGTGTGTTTTTTTTTTTTTTCTTTTATGTGATGAGCCACAGCATGATTGATTGGATGATAACATTTAGTTCCCCTTTTGACATGGAGCTGCCACATCATTGGTTTGAATTGCTTTTCAAGTAAGAAACTGCACCCTGAAACCTACTTCTTCTTTATTATTTGAATACTGTTACCTTTCCACGAAGTGAAGATGAGTCACAGGATTGTTTTTGGTTTGATTTTGAATATGTCATGTTTATTTGGCACCATCTGTCGAGATGTGTGGACAGAGCTTCCCCTGTTCATAAGACACACACACACACATGCAGAGTCTTGAAACATCACACACCGATCCCTCCTTACTTCCTACCTGCATACACTTTACTTCCTCTTTCAACAATGACTGTCGGTTAAGGTTTTAGGGAAGTCCGTCTAAGAGGAGAAGAGAGAAAGTTCCTTATGGCCCCCAGGAGAGAGGAGATGGAGTGTGATTAAGATACAAAGCAGGAGGGAACTGCATTGTTGAGGGGAAAGGGAAGAAGAACAGGCCACGAGGTGAACGCTCTGTATTGTTGCATCTGAACTTCTCAGTATCCTTTTGTTTTCTTAGAACTCGCATGATTAACTTTTAAAGTTTTTCATGCGCCGTTCAAGAAAGAAGGTTAGTGGAGGTGGTGGGATATTAGAGTGTACACATCACAGAGTGTAACAGTGGGGTTCGAATGACCCATGGCCTGTGGATGCAGTTAATTCTCCTTTCCCATCCTCTTTCTCTGTCTCCCTTTCTCCCTGCCTCGCTCTGACAGAGCGGTAAGTGTAGCCAGCTCCACTGTACTCTCCCTGCAGCTCCTTAGACATTAATCCATTGTGATGACATCGACCTTGCTCTGAGACGTGTGCGTGCATGTGTGTGTGTATGTGTGTGTCCAGTATTTTCCCTCCAGCTCATAACCACGCAGGTATCACTAGTCCATTCAATGACGATCTTCTCTCCTTGGCTGTCAAAACAGTAGTCCTGGGGAGCCCTGAAGACTGGTTGCTCAGTTGGCTGTGTGTGTGTTTGCGTGTGTGTGTGCGTGTATGTATATGTGTATACGAAACGTGGAGCTCGTATCATAGCCCTCTCTAACCTTAGCTGCAAGAGAGCCGCACAGGCCCCTGGAGTTCCCGGCAGCTTCCAGGAGATGAGGGGTCTTTGTCTCTTGTGCTCCCCCAGCTGAGGAGCCTGGTCTCTGGGCACACACAGCCGTGACCCTGGGTCCCGGCCCTCTGGAGAGAGCAGAGCAGGGGGAAGCTGAGCGGCACAAGAGGCCATCTGGTACCCAGCGGAGCTAGCACACACACACACACACACACACACACAGATGTACACAATGACACGGACACTTTTGACTTTACCAAATGAGCATCACTCTTGGTTTCTGTGTGTTTACTTAATCACAAACTGCGGAGTGATTGTGGATCAGAATCTTGCAGAACGTGGAGCTGGAATGATATGTTCACCTTGAGAGGGGTTTTGCCGTCTTTACGTGTACGTTGTTTGTGTGCATTAAAGATTGACTCTATTCAAGACTAACACAAGAATAAAGAGGGAGAATTTTTAGAAGAGGAAATGTTAATAAATGGTTTCTTTAATTATTCAAAGCCTTGAATTTGTTTTGGTTGTCAAGACAAAAACCTTAATGATGGACTGTCATTAGGATTTAGGTAAGAATGCAACAATTTGTTGATTTGATGATCGACGAATCGTTAGTTTTTTTTCAGTTGCTTTCAACTGTTTTAAAAGCAAAAGATTTGCTGCTTTATTGTAAAATGAAAAATTTGTTTAAACAGACAAATGATGATTTGATGTAGTGACTTTGAGCTTCTTTAAATTGTGATTTTACTAATTTGCCACTGTTTCCTGATTTACAGACCAAAAAATTATTTAATTGAAATAATAATCAACAGATGAATCAATAATGAAAATAAAAGTCTCTTGTGTCGATTATTACCAGGAGCAAAAAAAAAAAAGTGTGCCGGTAAAGAAAGCTGAACAAAATGTTTTATTATTTCTTCTCCGTTGTTCCTGCTTTCCATTTCTTGGTGTGTATGTGTGTGCGTTGCGTGAGTGTGTGTTTGTGTTTGAGGTCAGGTCATGCAGATGGTGTGAAGTTTCAGCAGACGGTTTCCTCAATTTAACTGCTTTTTTATTATGCAAATCACCCTTTTATGAGACACACACTTGTTTGTGTGTGTCTGCCTGTGTGTGACTGTGTCCATGTTTTTGTGCTCGTTTTGAATTGATTGTGTCAATTCAGTGAAACATTAAGTAATCCAAGATGTCGGGCTGAAACGGTGTTTAATGTTGAGGGTTTAAAAGCATGAAGATACCTAAAATTATGTAATCATTAACGACGGTCTTGTATATTTAGCTTCTAAGATTAAGATCAGTAAATGATTTTAATTAGATTTCATTATTTTCTTATTTTACATCTACCACGAATTGATTTTTCTTTTCTATGTTAATCGCAGAAAAAAAGCTGTTTCTCTGCTTGTTAATTTATTGATTAATTCAGTGTCTTCTCTGTTTTTTGCTGCTCTTGTTACAGAGGTGGGAGGTATCGGCGAGGAGACAGCAGCGTGCGATTGGTGGAGTTTGGGCGCCATCCTGTTTGAGCTCCTGACCGGCACGGTGAGTGAAAAAGTACACACACACACACACAAAAAAAAAAAATGTTATCTTTGTTGCGAAGGTGTTGTGGGATGTCTGTAGGTGTCTTGGCTTTCAACTCTCTCACACTCTTTATGGTCGTGCCAGGTTGTGAGCGATTCTGCGCGCGTGTCTGTATGTGTCTGAGTAGGTGGAGTTTGTTGTTTGTGGTGTGTGTGTGTGAGGTGCGTCTTGGCTGCCGTCTCTTACTCTGGTTCTCAGGGAGTGCCAGGGGTGTCGGTGTGACTTTCTCCCCCAGCCTGAGCTCCATCTGCTGGGCCAGGGGGTCAGCTCTCCCCGGGCCTCGTTGCTGGCTCCTGGAGCAGCGCTGGGCTTTGAGCACGCCGATCTGAGGTCGGCGTGGAAGGTGAAGACCGGGGGCAGCTCTCAAGGTGCTGGAACTCGGCTGGTCCGGGATCATGGCTGTCTGAGGGACAATCTTTTAAGACGGGCTCGGGAGGGAAGGGAAGCGCCTTTTTTGTTTGGGAGACAACAGATATGCTGTTCATGCTCACATGCTAATTAGAACTTGCTGCTCTCTTGAAGGACAAACACATTGACAGTAGCACACACACGACACCCAGTGCAGGTGCAGAGCGTCCCTTCATTTTTTTTTTATTGTCTATTAAATTTGAATAAATTCTAACTGATTGCCAGTGGGCATATTTTCATATCAGCTATCAGTGGTTCCCATCAATTGCCCAAACATGAGTCGGGGTGTTAGGTTAGTGCTATTATGTTGAACAATACACACCCACCTACCTGGAAAAAAAAGAGTCAGTCACACAGATGTCTCCTTTGATGATTATGTCTGGGTACAGTCCTGGCAAGGATACACACACTCAGGCACACATAGTGTCTCTTGATCCTTGCAGGATAAGATCTTGCCTGGAGCAGTCTTGACTGCGGCTAGGAAGCCAGCCAGAACTCCTGCAGCACGTATCAGGAGAGAGAGAGAGCGAGAGAGAGAGAGAGGCAACCGACCTAACTGATGGAAAAAACACACAGGGTCTCTCAACACAAACACACAAACGGTTTTACTTTCTCTTGCTGCACATGTTCTGTTCTAGCATTTTCAATTTGGTGGTGTAGATGCACTGAAAGATGCGCTGTTGCAACATGCGGCGATTACGGTCATTATTGTCAATTACTTTAACAATAGGGCTACGCTCTGTGGTTAGAAAAGCACTTGCAGGTCTTGTGCTCCCTTTCTCTCACTTCTGAGATATTTTTATTTTATGTCTGTGAGTGCGACAATTCCTTGTAATTGACAGTTTGACCTGGTTGAATTTTACTCTAAAAACAACTAAAAAGGCTTCGTATTTACTGCTGCTTGACGGTTGGCCCTTCCAGTAATCCACGATGTATAATGTATAAACATGTCATTCTTTCTGTGACACACGCAGCAGTTCCAAGAAAGAGCAACAGCGGTTGAATCATTAGCTTGTTGTAGTTGCTGTGATCAGTGTTGTTTCAGGTGCTCGGGCTCTTTGGTCTCCTCCTATTTGTCCAGTCCTGGTGCTCTCACGTTGACCTTTGCTCTGCGGGTGTCGGTATATCTCCCCCCTTTAGCTCTCAGTCCGTCAGGTTTGCTTTGTTTTGATTGATAGTTATCTATTCTTTCCACCCCTCCTTCCCCCCTGTACAGTCTCTGCTGCGGTGCCATCCAGCAGGAATCGGTCGTCACACGGCTCTCAACATCCCCGAGTCTGTTTCAGAGGAGGCCGGGTCTCTGCTGGAGCAGGTGAGGGTCTCGTCTGCTGCTGGTAACTTGTGTGCTGATATTTTAAAAATCGTTTCATGAGCAGAATTGAGTTTATTGATCAAAGCAAATAGATTTTCCTCGTGTCAAAAGGACTTTGTTATTCTGCATTAATTATTACAAAAGTCATGTGAAGAGACATGAATGTGACTAATTCACTTTTTTGAATGGAGTTTGGTGAGTGAAGGAATCTTGCATGGTGCACAATGTTAAGCTAATATTCTGTTGCATTTTTATACACACACTAATCATTCTACCCAGATGGAGCTTGTAAGAAATTGTGTATATATGACATTTAAAATACTCCGTTTGTTGGGGGGAAAGATGCACAATGAGTCATTTCCTACAATAGCAATAGTATTTTGTTTGAAATAAATACAAAGGAACTCAACAGACTCACAAAAACAAAGCTGTATCCTCATGGTCACAACATGCAAGTAAAAGACATCAGAGTGCTGAAAACACCATCAGTCTGGGAAGTGCAGCAAAGATGTAACGGCAGTGAGACCTCATCTCTTAAGATGTTTGTAAAATGAAAACCAGACCTCACTGTAACCACTTAAAATGGTCTGTACACTATTTATTTTTCTGTCAGATTATAACAGATAACCACACATCCTACACATAGTGGACACATCCTTAATAACAGAGCTTTCACCATGCTAATATCTTAAAGCTAATTGCAAATCCTCAACATGGGTAATCTTTAGATGTATATTAATGTGGTTAGCATGGATTTGTCTCTGCTTAATGTGGCACAAATCTGCCATGAATCTAATGTAGCTGTGCTGTGAAGGAGCGGACATGCAGACACCATGGCATCACTATTACTGGGATAAAAAGTATTTTGACTGTGCGATGACTGCATTTCAGTGCAGTTTTCACGTTTGCAAAGTTTCATTTTAGAGTCTTTATGGCTTTAGCTCACTGTCTGATGCTGCTACAACCTGATGTTTTTGTAATTAAACCTGGCTGCTCGTTGAATTACACTTGCTCTCTGTCTCGTCCTCCTGTGCAGCTGCTCCAGTACAACCCAATGGAGAGACTCGGCGCAGGTGTGGGAGGCGTGGATGATATCAAGTCCCACCCTTTCTTTGCCAGAGTGGACTGGCCCAAATAGACACTGCGCATTGTGGGACTGCGGAAACCAGTGTTGCATGCTGGGAGAGTGGCTGCCCCAAATGAACTCCTTTGAGAACAGTTACAGTAAATACAGATTATGCATTTCAGCGCACATCTCCCATTTCGCTAAAGGCCATTCAGTTCACTCGTCTGGTTTATTTATTATTTTTTTTGTATGGAATTTGCCAAGAAGCAGTATTACCTTCCTTGTAAATTGCTCGTTTCTTTATCTCACAGAGGGTTTACTGTGTAACCGTTTTTTGGTGCAGGGAACACTTAACAACAATGTGTGGTGCAATAATTTAAACAGTAGGCAAGTGCTGGTAATGAGCGATGATCCACTACGACATTGTTGCTTTTACACTCCGCATACTACAGTAGCTATAAGCCAAAATGACACAAGTGAGGGCGAGAGGTGACGTTTTTGAGTTGTCATTAAGTAGTGCATGTTTCCCATTCAGACTGACACAGACTTAAGTCGCCTTTTCTAAAAACCCATGTGCAATATAATCACAGTTTGTTGCCATCTATAACACTTATATCATTCCTCACCGAGCCTGTTGAGATTAGCCCCGTTGTAT
Source organism: Centropyge bicolor (assembly GCA_037975185.1). NCBI lineage: Eukaryota > Metazoa > Chordata > Actinopteri > Pomacanthidae > Centropyge > Centropyge bicolor. Next base: position 7,544,195 of record JBBMOC010000006.1, read on the forward strand.
TGCCAACCAGCCCACGTACAGTAACAGAGATGGACACTATGCAAGGTGAATGGACAAAATATTTTGAGGTAGAAGGTTTTGTTATTTAGTGAAGAATTTAGTTATAATAAGAGTGGATTATTTAATACATTATAGCTAGAAGGAAGGGCCAGTTTAACAGGGAGTCTTTTCCCTGCGTGGACAGTGAGTGTGTATTTCATTTGTTCGTTCAAGTAAGACAGGATAAAAGAAACATGAGGTTTGAAACCAGCCCTTTTACAGATTGCGTTGTTTTTAAGAATATCAGAGGAAACTCTCTGCACTGTACAACACTGCATTTGATTGCATGTAAGAATATGATTTATGTAATATTTATACATATACACCATGAAAAATTTTATCAAACAATAAATGTGCGTCCTGTGAATAATACCTTCTAAAGGACTTTGCTGAGTGAAAGGTACACCCATCTCTCAAAGCCTTGATTTATGTCCAACATGTCACTTAAATGCCTCATTAATACCTTTTTTATTTGTTTATTTTGCTAACTTGCAACACAGATCTTAAAGTTTTTTGTTGTTTTTTTAACATATATATATACAATATCAATAATAGCTGAATCATGTGGTAAACATTTCAGTGGTTGCATTACAGGCCACATAGCACTTCTTGTATAATTGAATGAGACTTATGATCATATATCAGACACATATTAATACACAGATAATCACTTCACTGTAGATGCTGCACCACGCTGTACTCTACCCCACTGCACTGCTGATTAATACATGTTGACTGACAGGTACTATAAAGGACCAGGTCCATATCCCACATATTAACCCTTTATCTCAGACATAAACATCACAGTGAGATCAGATTTTTTTTGTCCTGTTTTTTATTGAATGCTCACTCTTGTCTGTGCTGTATGTCCGTCAGTGCACTCTAGATAACAATAAACATATCTGGATCAGTACATGTAGTGCTGCCTCTTATATAGATTCACTGATCACGCGTAAGGAGCTGGGAGTGAGTTTGTTCTGAGGCTACAGGCCCTGTGATGATACTCCTAGAAAGCTGCTGTCACTCCTGCTGAGTGTCACCCTGACAGTAATGTGAGCCAGCAAGCAAAAACACACACACGCAGCATGATAAATCCCAAGCTCATTGATACAAAAGGGCCCTTCTGAGTGTAGTTATGGTGTTACCAGCATCTCTCTTCTTCGTCTTTATTATTTAAAAAAAGAGTCTTCGAAATGTGATGCTTACGTATCTACTCAGCAGCGTGTTGCTTAAACCTTCTGATGAAATGAAAATCGCATCTAGAGTTGAGTTTTCCATTAAGCTTTATTACCTAATGAGCAGTTTTCACCATGATCTGATTCCTTGAATGTTACATCTTTTTTATCAACAACGCTTTGAGATGTGTATTTTTGGCACAACTGAAAATAGTGGCCAATGGTTTGAAGAATGGTTTTGCTAAATTCACTCTCCTGCTAAATGTTTTTCTTAAGAAAAAAAGATTGGTTTAATTGGCAGCTGCTGGTTGAATCCTGTCATGACGACTGCAGGTAATAGAAGAAGAGGTAGAACTTGGGGATGATGGTTATTTTGGAAGATTTGTGGAACATTTAGAAATAGAGCCTGTGGATTAATAAGATCACTTAACTTTCTTTGATTCCTAATAATCCCTTTAAAAACAGATTCAATAACCCTTTCATATCATTTTCACATTTTTAAGAAAATTCACACTGGAGCTTGACTGAACTGAACATGAACTCATTGCAGCTTTGTCTCCATTACCTGAAATGACACACACACACACACACACACACACACACACACACACTCACACACATACACACATACACACATGTCAGGGAGTTGTTAGCATTCCCTTGTGTCAGCCTCACCGCCACAGGGTCAAGAGTCTGGGCTGATTAGTGCTTGTCATAAGACCTGTCTCTCATTACACACACACTCAGGGCGAGAGGTTCACTTCAGCTCAGAGAAGAAACCTGTCAATCTTACTCAGCCTGGATGTGAGATGAGCCTTCAATGTGTTCACAGTAGAGCCAGAATCCCTCAGAGCGCCTTTAATGCAGCCGTAAATGTATGTGTAAAGTTCCTCCACTAATGATTCTAGCTTGTCAGATATTATTGGACTTAAACAGGATGCAAACCTGGAATCTATTATCTAAGATAGTGTAGTTCAGCAGACATGATGCTGTGCTGTCCTATTTTATTTAAGTGCAGTTTTGAGGTACCTGTGCTTGAGTATTTAAATTTTCTTCCACCTGTAACCTGAAAAGGAGGAAAATTGATATAGGAAATCAAGGCTACAACATCACTTTCGTATTTAAGGTGTCAATATCTAGGGTTCTATACAAGATACTGGATTCAGGTTCTGAAGAACGGTGCGTTAGTTTACAGGGTTTCCAGGTCCACTGAATTCACTAGGTCGTTAAGGAGACTGGCAGTAGCAGACCCAGTAAGAGCAATAAGACCTCCAGTCCACCCACAGAACACACATACACACCATACGAATAGTAGAAAAAATTGTAATTAAACAGATTTGGTTCAGTTTCATTTCAAGGTGCACAAATTCACATTCATTGTACTCAAACCACCATAAGGACCAATTTAAACTGTCCAGAAATGAATATAAAAGCCAACATAAAATTAGACTTAGAAATGTTCTGTATTAATAGTCTCTGTTTCTTTAAAGTTGTAGTTTGGGCCCCCAAGAAATACTGAGATCTCTGACAAAAAAGGGCAAATAAAATAAATTTCCCTCAGTTGAATTTTGTGCAAACAGCCTGCACACAAGCTTTGCTCTACTACATTTAACTATTAAGGTTAGTAAGTATAGTTAGTAAAATCTTACTTAATGAGATGCAATAAGCAAATCTAATACAACACATTGTTAAAGGTTAAATCAGGAACATTTTTGATTTGTGACCCTAAAAGACAGTTTGTTGAATAAAGAGGAAAATTATCCAATGTGTCCTCTCCCAACCCCCAGATTTATTTTGTGATCTAAGAGAAAGGAAATATGCTTATTTGCTGATGGTGGATATGAAGCTACAACCAGCAACCTGAAGAGCTTGAAACAGGTTGAAACAGCTCGCCTAGCTCTTTACCCAATGGCAAAAAAAAAAAAAAAAAATCTGGCACCTCTGAAGCTCACAAATGAACACATTACACTTCCTTTGTTTAATCTGCACAAAAACTGTAAGAATAATAACTTGTCTATTTCTGCCGGGTTATGCTGTAGCCTCAAATTCAACAGATATGAGAGATAATCATAATTACTTACTCTACAGCACAAAGTGAATAAGCATGTCTCCTAAAAAAAAAAGCTCCACCTCGACCATCTATACAAATGAGATTATGCATTGATGCATCTGTACTAATAATCTAATAATGTAATATGTAATAATATCTCTCTTGATGTCTTACTTTTACTTTTGATACTTTTTTACTAATAATCATCCTGAACTTTTGTTTCAGTGGGATATTTAATGGATGGCTTTATCATTATACCAGTACTTTTACTAAAGTAAAGGACCTGAGTACTTCTTCCACCACTGTCTATTTGGCTCCACACAAACAAAGAACCAAGGTGCATGTGTTTTATATATATTTGTGTGTGTGTGTGTCTTTGTGTGTACAAAGCCACAGGGAAGGATCCGTCTGGTCAGAGGCAAGATTAAGAGGACACGCCAAGGACTCCCATGATGCAATACAGGCCTCTCGTTCTGAGGCCTGAAAGCGTCACCCGGGCCTGCAGGCTGAATTGACCCCTGAACCCCTTCTGCAACTTCCTGGACCTCCCTCTGTCTTTCTCTGTAGTCTTTTCCCACCTCTCTCTCTCTCTCTCTCTCTCTCTCTCAGCCCTCGCACCCATGGCTTTCACACACAGGCACAGGCAGCGAGCGGGCAGCAGCCAAATGGCCTGCCCTCTGCTTCATATTGCTGTTGGTCAGGTTTTGTTTTTGTCTTTGACGGTTTGACTTTCGTTCACAAAGCCCAGGAGGACTCCTGTAGCCCAGGGACGGACACACACACACACACACTCACACACACTTGCGCCAAGCTGAAGAGTTGCGTTCTGAGACCCCGGGCATCTTCTCCAGCTTCTGTCAGAGCCATGATGTCATTATGAAGAGACACAATGCCTCTTCATTATCCCCCCGTACACACAAACACACACATCCTTACCACTGCACACAGACACACACACACACAAGCTACATGGTCAACAACATTCAGGTGAACAGCATTGTAAGGCAGGTAAAGGTGTAAGAAAAATTTCCAGTAGCATTTGTTTCCAGACTGGATGACTGATTATGAGATGTTGTGTCTTGAAATCTGCGGCAGAATAAAACACCTGCATATTGCACTTTCCTTAAATTTCATGTTCAAAATAAGAGTCACAAAAGACATTCTGCCCTTTGCATCCACTTCATATTGTGGTAAATGTGGTTTTGCAGTGTAACACGCAGCAGCTGGTGTCCAGTGTCGTCCTTAGGGAAGGGATCACGACCAAACAATATCAATAAACAGAAGAAGAGCAGAGCCATAAACAAAGCTCACTGGTGTTCAGTTTCACAAAAGCGTCACTCAACACAGCACAAATGCGTCTTTTCAAAATATGTCATCAAATCCACTGACAGAAAAAGAGGAAAGATAAATGCAATCAGGCAAAATTAGATCGAAATATAAGTATCATCTACTAAAAAAGACGTTACAGGTTGTGCACTCGTCCTCCCCAGAAAAAAATAAAGGTCTTATTAAATCTCCTCATGGTCTGATTTTAATTAACTGCTGTAATACTACTTGTCACTGCCATCGTGCCTTGGGCTGTCTCACGCCTTAATCAGATCAGATAGTACAAAGCAGCTCTGGCTCTTACCTCCGCTCCTCCTCTAGACTGAGCAAAAAACGAAGCTCTGCAGTCGTGACGAGGCGGCTGCGAAAGACGTTTCACGTGCGGCCGCAGAATTGGTTTCAGAAAGTATCAGCGTCTGTAAACACAACCCCACAATTAAGCACAAATTGGCCTGAAGGGTTTAGTGACAGGTCATTGACCTACAGTGTGCTGGTGCACCTTCATTAGCCGTATGGTTTCTCGCTGTGATGCTCTGCTTTGCTGCCTCAAGACAATACAGTGAGGTCGCTGATAGGTCACTGGAAACATACTGTAGATCTGTTAGGTCATATCCCTAAAAACACTGTGATCACCGTACATGACCTTTGACCCTTAAGTAATGAAAAAAAGTAGGAAATTCTATTGAATCTTTGAGGAGTTTATTACTTTAAAAATCCCCCTATGTAATGCTCTTCATTGATGATAAAACCAACTGACAAACGTTTCATTTCAACATAAAGTCTTTATCAGAACACATGAAGAATCAGTGAGTCCTCTTATTAAAAGGATACATAATGCAATCAACAATAAGTAGGAAAACAATTACACCTGTGGGGGAAAAAAGGATCTGCAAACCCTACAACTGAATGAGATGGGGGAAAAAATCCTGGAGGGGAAAATAGACTAATCAAATTTAATTGGATGGAAATTAAGATTAAAATCAAGTACATCAGTATTTGAATAAAAAGAGTTTTAACGGTTTTATTATGAAACAGTTTTATGTTGTTTTCATCTATAGTTATTATTATGTTTGGGTATTCAGTGTTGGTGGATTAGGATGGGAGAGCTGTAATTTCCATGTTTTTATGAATGAATAACCCACTGTTTTGAAAGACGTATGAACGGGACACTGCAAAAAAAAAAAAAAAAAAACAGTGCATAAAGTTTGTCTGTCTATAACATTAGGACAGAAGTCTCCATCAGCATCAGTGACACCTGTTCAAGACCATGAGCTATGACCTGCTCCAATATAATACTGTAGCATACTCTTTATTTATACTTCTAATTGTGGTGTTATAGTTAGAAATCTGCATCTTCAGCTTTCTCTTTATTTGACCAACAAACAATTTTGAACATAACTGTGGTTGATTTGAATGATACTAGCACAAATGTATGCTCTTAAATTTGTGCATTTTGACACTAGAGTTTGGGAGACCAGTCTGGAGGAAAAGAGACTAAACGTCGCCCCTTCATGTAAAATTACCCAAGGTGTCTTGCTGCGTGAAGCATCCTCAGTATACCTCAATTCGAAGTGCCGGTTAGTTTCCCTGCTCTGAGCGTTGATCCACCTCACCTTCCCCGCCACATTGGATTTAGGAGTCTCTTTATATAACCCTGCGTGTGAGTCATGATCCGAGAGGCTCAGATGGTAAAGGAGTCCCAACCCGGTGCCCAAAAGACGTGTCACTAGTAATACCTGCCCCCCAGACCTGAGGTGTCTCCTTTCGTTGCGCCGTGGACCTCTGTGATCCGTGTGGAAGGGCGGCGAGCCGGGGCCCAGGCATGCCGTTAGCAGCTCACTGACACAGCATTAGCTCCGTGGTCATCTCGGTGGGCCCGCGCTGTCTCCACTGTTTCCTCACGCTCGGCTACACACACCTTCTGTGGCTCCACGCCGCTTATTAGCCGGCGACCCCCTCTGTCATAAGACCACCCCCACCTCCCCTTCCCCATGACCGCATCTCCTCCTGGGCCTTTATTCTCCCTCTTTCCTCTCCCCTCTCGCTCCCTCCATCAGCTCCGTCGAGGGCCGAAGAGGCCCTCAGCCGGGGCTCCTGTTGCACACACACACGCGTGCAAAAGCATCTCACGGCTGCAGCTCAGGGGCAAAAGCGTTTGACTATCCCCGCTAAGAAAAGAGAGAGAAGGAAAAATGATGCAGCGAGCGCCATCATGGCTTTCTCCTCTCCTTGTGTTTGGGGTTGTGGGTTTGCCGCGGGCGACCTGGAGGGGAATATTAAGGAGACGTTCCTGGGAATGCTGCTTGAACGCCGCCCTGGGAGCGAGAATCTACCCCATAATCTGTCTGTTCCTCCGAGGTGCAAGTCGTCCTGGCGATGAGACGCGTTGTGTTACCACACACACACACACACACACGGAGTCGGAGTCTCAGCCAGACGACATCTCGCTCGCCCTCGGGGGGAGAGAGCAGAGGAGGAGGTTCAGAGGGAGACGGAGGGAGACGGGGGGGGAGGCTGGGGAAAAAGCAGATTAGGGAGGTGGATGACATCTCACACATCCTGACGGGGGGGGGGGGGGGGGCGTTAGATGGGAACCAAGGGAGGACGGGAGGGGGAGGGGAG
>JBBMOC010000006.1:8199622-8296633 GCA_037975185.1 Centropyge bicolor
CACCCATCACGGCAGATCACGTTGGCGGCGCATAACATGGCATGTGCCAGTGCGTCTTCCTTCCAATTAAAATTCTGTACCAGCCGGCGCCCCTTCAGCGGTGAGATGACACCTTGCAGGCCCTCACCAGCGAGGTGCTAAAAACACACAAACACACACACACACACAGGCCTCTTGTTGGGGCTGAAAATACACCTGCAGCACTACCGCTGTCAGGTTGAGCTCAGACAGCTATGCTAACTAGGTTTGCCGGTAGTGGGAAACTTTACACAGCGCTTGTGGCAAGGGATACGGGTACATAATAAACTTATTTCCTCACCTCAATAACTCTGAATTTTTGACTGCGCTGTATTTCTCATGATATTCTTTTTGACACTTCCGTCTAACTTGCACATAAACAAAGGCTGCTCTGTGAAGTGTGGTAACCTTTTTTTTGCAGACTTTCCCTTTTTTTTTTTTTGTTCCCCCCCCAACCTGAGCTCTGTAGCTTGGGCCCTCGAGCCTGTCCATGGCCATTTTCCATGTACATGTTATACAGTAAGCAATCCCAATCAAGCTGGGGTGTGAAGCAAGGCGGTCGTTTAGCAACTACGCCCTGCCTCTCCTCCCGACACGGCCGGCGCTGATCAAAGGGAGCGTCCTGGCACTCAGATGGCGCTCAGGTACTCGGATGGCACAGATCCATTGGCTGGCTTTCTGGGCTGTTATCATGTTGCCTGGCAGCTGCAAACAAGTTGCAGGAGTTGTTTCAGACAAGAAAACAAACTCTAACTACAATATTACAATGTCTGTTTTTTTCTATGATCTCTATTACACTCAAATTAACACTCTAACCCATCTGTATCACAATGCACAGTATATTGCATTTGCACAACTCTTTACACATGAAATCAAACAGCTATAGAAACGGTCGTCTTTGTGCAGAGCTAGATATAAAGAATGGTTTATATAGATGTGTAGCTGCCCTTGTTGTCTTCTTTCCTCCCCACAGCTCTTTGGAAGAAGATAACAAAGCCATCTCAGCTATCCATTCATCAAACATTTTCTATGTGCATGAAAAGAAAATCGCTGTGACTCAACACTGGCCGTCTGTCCACTACACTTTACATTCAGAGCATGATCAATGACGAACCTTATGCAGAGCGAGCAGTCGGACACAGCCCACATTGTATTCTCTTACCGAGAGCTTAGATTGCTTTAGACATTCATTTAGCAAACATGCTTCATCCCACTGACGTGCACGGGCTAAATATTCATAGACGTCTGTGTGACAACATCAATGAGCGGAGTGTCTGATGAACAAACAGACTCAAAGAAGTTTATCTGCTGAGTGCACGGAAACCCACTGGTATGAATAATGAAAGCCCCGCTGCTCAATAATAAATGTCTGCATGCGCGCACTGTGCAGCTGTGCTTGTTTGGCCTGTGAGGGAAATTTCATTATACCAACTCCCATGCTGTTCATACAGACGTGAAGGACATGCACACGAACTAACCACTGCAGCAGCCTCCGTCAGGTCCGACGACACACAACACCATCAGAAAAGAAATGTCCCAAAAAAAGAGGAGTGCTACTCAAACCAGGCAGCGAGCTTACTAGGAGGGCAAGCTACTTAAATGAAGTGGGCACGCCTGCCAAATGAAACTTGCATTGCTCTATTCATCGCATCCCCTATTTGGATCTCAAAAGAAATTGGATGGGTGTTGTCCCTCAAGAATACACAAACGTGCTTTATCCCAGAAAGTGGATCCAGTGTCTGCAGCTGCATTATCCCATAGGTGACTGTGTATATCCATGTGAAAGATTTAATGTATTTTCATTGTGTAAGAAGAGTCTCAAGAAGACCTTCAGCTTCACGTTGCATGAAAAAAAAAGTTTCTGTGCAGAGATGGAGGTTGTCCAAAGACAAAGAGAGAGAGAGAATGACAGCTTGAGGCACACTGGAAAAAAAGACGAAACAGCAGCGTGGGTGGCATCAGGGGAAACGGAGAAAGAGACCATCTTCTCTCATTGAGATCAATGCCTGAGTCCACACCAGGGGCTCGGTGTTTCAGCACAGGGAGGCAGGATAAGGAACGAGAGAGGCTTACTACTGGGGGGGAGAAGGAGCTAATACCACATTGATACTGCAATTCTTCGATATATTGCAACACAGCGAGTATTGTGATTCAATACTGTACAAGGCGCTGTGATGTATTGATTCACATCCATCTGGCTGCTGCAAATACCCCAGAGGGGACATGTCAAAAGCAATAACACTTTGAGTGTAAAGACACATGAATCACAAGATACAGCACCCTGCTTTTCCACATCTGACGCGCCCTTTAAAATGCTCACCTTTTCATTTTCGTCACTTTGTCACCCCTCTAAATAGTTCAGGTGAGACGAGCGTGAATTCAGCACACTGTGGATGAACTGTTCTTCTATCAATCTCCTGTGATCTACATCTAGGAATGTGTCGTGATCGGGTAATGAAAAGAAAAGTGGCTTTAAGTGTGGCTCCGGTGAGGTAGCTGGGAGGCAAAGCGTATTTCAGTCTCTCATGCACCACTGACTCTTATGAAGAAGAAAATGTGTAAACACAGGGAGGGAAAAAAACTGTTAAATCTTTCACTTCAAAAAGGTGTTTAAGTGACTGCAGCTGATTAATGAATTTTCTATTGTTACATGTTTGTTACCCCAAAGTTAATTAATAAGACTTCTATTAATTTCTTAAACATTAAAACAATCTCAAGAGGCAAAACTGTCAACTGTCAATTTGTCAACCCAGAATGAGACTCTTTTTTTTCGTACAACAACAAAAGTAAGGATTTTTCTCTACAGTTAACATCTTATCTTGAAACCAAACTACATCCACATTTTTTACATGTTGAAACTATCAAACCACCCTGAAAGCCACCATGCTCAGTAAAAAAATGCTGATATAGCACGGAGAATCTGACCCTAACAACAGATGAAACAACCCATTCAGTGGACCGAGTGGAACTTGGCAGTGGCTGAAAGGTGGATAAGTGAGGCAGAGAGAGACAAGAGGGGGAAGCTGGGAGAATTTGTGGGATAAAATGGACCGATCAGACAGCGCCCAGGGCAGCTGTGCAAACCACTCGTAGGCTGTCTCTTGAATTTGTGTACAGTGTCACAGTCTGTGTCAGTGCATGAGAGACGATTCTGGGAACAAAGTGCTGGCAGAGCTGGGTGGCGATGGTTAGGGAAGGTGCCCTTGCTGCGAGGTGGCCCGAGGCAGCGCCGGCGGGTACAGGACAGCGGGACCGAGCACTGGGACGACACCGAGTTCCGGTTTGATCGAGTCTTAAAAGATTCAACCGCACTCAGCTAACTTATAATGAAACTACACACACAAGCAAGAATATTATATTCTAATATATTGCACATTATAGTCTATTAATACAATTTTTAAAAACTCCAATCATAATAACAGGGATTTTAAGACTCCAATAATGACAAATTGGGCCAATATTAGTTTTTCCTGTTATATGAACATATTAACATTTTTGGAAGAATCCTTCAAGTTTTGGTTGTTTCAGACAGTTTAGAGTTGAAAAATAAATGTGAACAAAGTACATCATGAAGAGACTATTTCTAAAGACCTCAGATCTATAATTGGCTTTTCTGTACCAATACCCAACCAAAGCAAAATATCTGTGATAAGCCTGATAGATGGCCTAATCATTTAGAGGACTAAGTACAATGAAAACAACACTAAACAGCTATAAAAATTAATAATTCCATAAATTGCATTTATTGTGTAAGCTAACTATTGAAACTGCAGATGTCACTTTCTTTTTGCAGAAGACTGAACATCACATTTTAGAACCAACTCCACGCACACACACGCACGCACGCAGGCTTTGACACACGCTGAGAGCAATAGGTGGTGCCACAGTGGCAGGGAAACAGGCAGCGGTTCGTCACCATCCTCAGGGCTTTTTTTCCATCTATAGAAACAGCAAGCTCACTAGGGGTCAAAAGGTCAGCTGCAGGCATCATGTGACCTGTGTCTCATGACATCTCAGCGCCCCCCCTCCCAACACCACCCTCCACCCTCCACCACATGCACCCACACATAGTCCTGACAGCTATGCTCAAAATGCCACTCCTAGGCAAAACGCTGGGTGAACATTTCCTGCATACAAATGGAAAGAGAGCCGGGGTGGGAGGAAAGAATGAATCTACGCAGCGGAGGGGGCTAAAGAAGACAAAATGTGGTCTAACAGTCTTGTATTAACAGCACTATAGAAGATTGACTCAATTAAGGACACCGCCATCCACTTACTCTGCCATTATATTGAACAATGATAAAGACACTGATTCACAGCGCCTGCCAGGCAGTTTTTCCAAAGACTGAGATGAGAATTTTAGATTGAGGCGGACTTAAGGTGTCTGCATGATTCAATTTGCTATATTTAGAGTACTGTATGAGTCCTGAGGATCAGAATCAAGACTGGAGGCACAATCCTCCATCCACACAGCTGACACACACACACACTCAATCAGCCCATACAGATTTGATCATTAGATCAAGGCCAATGCAGTGCTTCGTCTCTGGTGAAGGCGATACGGGCGACAATGGGACAGAGAGGATGGAGACAAAAGCACCTCTCACTCCTTTTTCTCACTCTTGAGTTTGGCTGTCACCAGGCATTGTAAGGCTCTCTGCAGGTCTCTAATCGAAACATCTTGAAAGGGAAGCAAATCCAATTCTTCCAGCAGGTACAAAGCCTCTCGTTCCCCTATTCTCTCCCCTTGTTTGCCTCTATTTTTCCCCTCTTATCAGTGGGCATATTTCAAGCCCCCAGTCTTCTCTTCAGTATTAAGTGAAGCTGGTGTGTGTGTGTGTGTGTGTGTGAGCATAAGAGAGAGCCAGAATCCACAGCAGTTGATATCACTGCTCCCACACGATTCCTTGTTATCTATCCTGGTCAGTCAGACTTTGGCTTGCCTGTCGTCCCCCTCATCACTGCACTCCTGAGTGTCTGTGTGTGTGTGTCTATGTGTGAGCAAATCTGAGTCATCATGCCCTTGTCAGTCACAGTCACTGTTGCATCGCTCTGCAACCAAGAGCTCTCTCAGTCCTGTTGCAATTTGATAAACACCTACTCAGCTTGCTCATAGTCCACCTCTTCCTGTTCACCACACATCCGAGCTCTTCATCACACCAGTACTGAAGCAGCTCCAGATACTGATCAGATATAGACACTCAACAGTTTGCCTCTTTACCTCACTGTGTTTATATGATTCAGGACTCAAATCTATAACTACTTTGGCCCACTTTCCACGAAAACTTCTTCAAACTGTTTTCTATAACTCTTCAGTGAGCAGTTATGGAGTTGAACTGGGGACACTGCAGTTATGTGGTATATGACCTAACCATCAGCCTATCAGGATACTCCAAGAGGCTAAATATTATTTGGACAAACGTGGTTAAAAGAGCAGCATCATGATAGCCCTGAAGCTGAGGAGGTTTTCAAAAGCAACATTCAAGAAAGAAAGAGAAGCAAATTCAATGGCAATAAGTCAACAAATCTTCAATGTGGTACTCAGACAACCTGGATAAAGTGAAATGAAAATACAAGGAAATAAAACTGCAAAGATTTTCTCTGTCTTTTCTCGATCCAAGGTGCATTTGGAAAATTTAATTTGAAGCTCCAGGCAACATCTGGCCTGATGAACAACCGTCTCACTCCTCTGCTTCCTCTGTTCCACTGTAATGTTACCTTTACTTGAACTCAGTGGAGATCCGCATAAAAAAAAAAAATCTGGTCAAGCACCAGACAATGCTGATGCCCAGCTAAGACATTACGTTGACCGCAGAACTGGCAGTCATCATTAGCCTCATTGGAAGCAGTCAGCACTGACTGTGCAGTTCCGGCTTATGTAAAGTAGGACGTAGGAAGGAGAGGAATATGGAGTATAGACACGTAAGAAACAGATAGTGGGAGAGGGGTGGGAGCAAGACAGAGGAAAAAAAGACAGGGAGAATAAACACACAGGGAGCTAGTAAAGAGTAATGGACAGTGAGACAGATGGAAAAAGAAGCAGCTCTGCAGCAGCAGAGGCAGCGGTCCCAGTGGTGGAGCCAGGCCTGTCTGTCAGCACCTATCTGTTCTCCTGAGGCTCAGCCACACAAGCCAGGCTCTTCTCTTAAGTCGCCACTAACATTTATATAACCGCACACACACACACACACACACACACACACAACAGTGAAATGACCTCTGATCTTATCCTACACTGCAGGATGGACCAATGAGAGCTGCTGCTTTACTGTGTAGCTGGAGGAGGACGGTTTTCCTCCAGGCGGCTCATGCCGAGCTCATTTAACTCCAAACACTGATCTGGCATTTGGCCAACTAGAGCTGATTAGGACACACATATGCACACATAAAAACACATTTGCAAGACAGTTTGTATACCCTTAATGATTTCTTACTGTATAGATCTTTAGTCATATTCTGCAGTTGACAAAGGTTGGATTCACTGGAAAATGTTCACTTAATTTAAAGATCAGAGACACCCCTGTCCCATCATCCCCCATCAGCTTCTTGGCTTGCTGAAGGACCTAAACAAGCCCTGAATAACATTACCTGCCAAATGACAGGCTCGTTATTACTGCAGTCCATCTGCTGCTGTTCACAGGATTCTTGCTGCACTACTTCCACAGCTCACCCTAGTATGTGGATATGGATGTTTGTGTGTTTTGTGCACACACTTCTCTGATTGCCTCTAAATAATTGATCATCAGCAAATATTTGTTTCAAGATTGTGTTACTGAATTTAAATGTACGTTGTACGCCTGTCGTGTTTATAGGTCAATAAGAAGGCTGGAGAATTCACATTTTTGGGTCATAAATTCTGTTGGCAACAAAAACAATATCACACAATATACAGTAAAGTCTCCGTTTGTTTACCGCCCGTCAGGGTGGACAAAATACATCTGTAGCATATAGGCAGTCAGAGCCAGATTTACCGAGCCTTTTCCTCCTTGTTTCAGATTCTATTTCAGATTTTGCCCCTAGAGATGTCTGTGTTATTTATCAAACAGGTGCACCAGTCTGCACACCTGTCATAGTGTCATCTGAAGTGCACCCTGCATGTGGAAAGTGAAATGCACCTCGGTCCTTATGCACTGATGGAAGGACTGTGCAAATAAGAGGCGACAGTAAGTGTGGTTGATTGAGCATTTTGCTGGATTTACCAAGGATCAAGGGCAAGTGCTCTTTAGTAGAAAACATGAAGCAGAGCAATCATAGTTCTTAAGTAAGGTTCTTCAAGTTCTTCAAGTAACATTGTCAAGTGTCAGCTACAGTGGTAACCTCTGTAACACCTACAGAGCCACTGTATGTAGATGTAAGAACACCTTGCTGTGTTGCATTGTTGTTGATGTGCAATGAAAATGGCTTTAATAGACCAAGTAAGTGTTATTGTAAATACATTATGAAGCCATACCTTTTTACAGCAATGTACCTATCAATGAAACAATTCCAAGCAGAGAAGCAAAATTTAGTGCTTCACTACAATCTGCCATACAAATGGATATAATAATGGCATGGCAAAAATATGACAGGCTTATGCTACAAAAATCACTGTTGGCATGACAATCAGTATCAGTTACCCTTAAAGGAATAAACAGAAGGGAAGGGATTTTGCTTTAATATGCATTATTGTAATTTCATGAATATTATATTCTGATAAACAATAAGCTTGATATTAAATTTTTTTTTTTTTTTAAATAATATTAATATAGTAGAATTCACTGCTGTAGATAAGCAATGCTGATGCTGTGCTGGGCCAGTCGATAGCCAGCAGTGTCGTGGTTCATAAAAACAGTACAGTGACGATTGGCTATGTCAAGAGGATGATGGCTCACAGTCACAGCTGACTGGCTTGGCTGGCCACACAGTCGAAGGCACTAATGCTGGAGAAGATGCAGAGGGACACACACGTGATCTCATGCATACACACATGAGCGGGGACACACAGTGATGCACCATTGCTCCCGATCAAGGACAAAGAGACAATGCCTATGGATACTGTCAGATTTCAGAAAGATGACTTTTCTGTATAGACTGCTCTCAGTATCCGCATATAGGAGTGCACATTTAAAATTCATATTAGACAGAAGTGTTTTCACATTCTTCTATAACAGTCTTGACACACTCGAGCTGTGGGCATGTGTCTATAAATGAAAGGCAGTTATGTAATGGGCTGCTGTGTCTCAGACTATTTCTCATAGCTTGATGTGGAGAAACTGGCTTGGATTTCATTATCATATCACATATGATATAGTTTGGCATTTTAGCATAGTTTAGATAGTCCTGAGAGGAGATAAGCACAATTACCACTTCCATGTCTTTGTGTTTCCTCTGGCACAACACTGAACGGAGGAGTGTGTACTCTCTCACTGAACCACAGCCTCCCTCTGCTGACTGTCTATCTTTAGCAGATGCTTCATTGACCAGTAAGAATTTCATAACCTCCATCCGACCTCTGCTCTGCAGCAATGATTTGCCCTGGCGAACCCCAAGCATTGCTGTATAATAAGCATCGATCACACAGATGAAGCGATTGCTGAGTGCGACTGTTTAAGAGCAGGTTTTCTTGCCGAGGATTTAAGTGAATCTGGCATTTCCTGCGAACCATCAAAGACAAAGGGAAGGCGAGCATGCCTCCACTTCCGATCTCCTCCATCTGAAATGGAAGAGAAGCGTACACTCACGGCCTCTGCTGGGCTTTAATCCAGCACAAATCAGACGAGCTTTGTGCTCGGGCCTCATGCAAATCCAAAGCGGAGCTGGATCCTTGCTGTGAGCTGTAAATGAACGGCAAAATATTGGCTCCTAATTGAAGGCAGCAGTTGTCTGTGTGCACAGGCACCCCTGCTGTGAAACTGTGGACAAACACACTAGGACGCTAAGAGGCTACTTCCCCTTTTTGCTCTCCTCCTCTTTTCTCAGCACTTTCTTTTGTTCCCTTCAGCATCCCTTTACAAGCCCCATCCTTGCCCTTTTCCTCCTCTAAGGATTGCTATTATAACATTTTATAGACCGTTTATGAAAAACAAAAATGACAGAGAAGATAAGATTGAGAGAGTCTTGAGCTAAATATGAAACAAACAAAAAAAAAAAACACAATACGTGCCTGAAACACAAGCCAATTGGAACTTTCAATTTTCTACTTCATTCTTGTCCAATCCTTCACTGTCTTCGCCTCTCTACCTCATCTTTGCTATTCCTTGTACTGCTACCTCTTAAGGAGAAGAACTGAGAAGAAAAATGAGTGCTTATGAAAATCCTAATGAAAATGCAGGGCGTCTGTAATTGAATACGGGCGTCCTGACATGCCGGATTCAAGCTGAGGACGGGATAAATGTGCCTCTCCTCCCGTTTCTCTAGCACCCATCAATCATCACACGTCACCGCGACGACCGGGGCATCGGCCGTTCCAGCTCGATAAGAACCCATCAGTGACAGAGATGACTGAACAGAGGAAATCAAGGGAGAGGAAAAGAATGCATAGTCAAAGACGGAGTGACAGGATAAGGAGACATATATTGGATGTTGTGTTGCCCCTCATGGTGGAGTTTTGCTAAACTTTGCATAATCAAATCTAGCCAAATATATGCAGAGGAGCTGCAGAGATCATTTTGAAGTCAACTGGCAGCATTTAGAGATGGATTATGCACAGGACAGAAACACAGTGACCTAAAAGGGCAGGCACATTACATTATTTTTGCTTTGCTAATATAGACACAATGAATACCATTACCATGCACATTATACATACACATATACACAGTGGTAAATGCGCCCACTGTCAGTGCCAACAGCTATACCGAGGAGACCCGTGTCTCCAATTCAGAGCAGACCAAGGATACATTGTGCTGAGAAAGGTATCAGACTACGTTTACCATCCAAACCTACACATGACACCAGGGGAGTGGCCTCAGCGGTCCATAGTTTATCCCATTGTGTAGCCCATTTTGGCTTTCAGCTGAGAGAAAAAGCTGGGTCAGTCACAGGATACCATGGTGCTCCATTTCCCAAATACCTGGCTATTACTGACTGAAGAGTCTTTGGGGCTTTTTTATTCAGTTCGCAGAAAGCAGCCATGAGACCATTCGAGAGAGTAGCTTGTTAAGTATTTTGAGGGTTCAACCTATTTCCCTTCGTTTCTTCTGTTTTGGCAATGTGTTATCAGCTCGAAACCACATTTAGACTGTAATGACACTAAAGTTCTCGGCCTAAACAAATGCATTTATTTTTTCAAGCTGGAAAGCATGAGTGTACTCTTTCTATTGGCCAAGCTGCAAACTGGCACATATGAGGTACCGCTAGGCTGAACATTATAAAAGCAAGACAAATCCTTTTCCAAAACTCATCACAGCCTAAAGTGATGGTGGTGAGTGACAGAACTCTTGCGTGGCGTTCAAACGCAGCAGCTGTGGTCCAAATCACTGACAGTGGAGGTGTTGCATCACAGTGAGTAAGGACCTGCTGTATAGATATGGAAGCAAACAGACTAAACACTCAGCAAGTGACAGAGAAGAAGAAGACTGAAGATAAGCGCTGGTGCTATTTTCAAACTGAAACAGAGAGAGAGGGAGGATAAAAAAAAATGATGGAAGAGGGCAGATATGGAGATGAGGCCCCGTTCCTGGAGTTGAGTAGGGACGGCTCTATGCTCAGATGGGGCTTTTGTGTTTTTGCCCTGTTGGCAGCAGCAGAGACACGGTCAGACAGGTCTATTTCAGAGATATCCTGTCAGCTCAACGAGAAACCCTGTCAACCCCCTCCCTTCCCATGGGTGACAGTGAGAGAATGAAACAGAGAGGCTTAGAGAGCCAGAATGGCAACTATAAGAGAGACATGGAAAAAGAGCAGTACAAGGAGAGTGAGGATGAGTAAAAGGTAGAAGACATAATGCAACACCTTTCTGGATGATACTGTAGGGATCTACAGATGGCAAATATTGATTTTCAAGGCAAATGATCAAATTAAGGTGCACAGAAAAAAAGGACGTCAGAAAGAGTTTGAGGCTCTAAAATGTCTTAAACCCTGGAGTTGTAGAGAGAACGTAATGGAAAATGTGTGAAAGAGAATGAGGACAGTACGCCAAAATGAAAAAGTGGGTTAAAGAAGAAAAGGGGAAAGAAATACAGAAAGACGGTCACTGTAAACTCACACATAAAGTCACACATAAGGATGCACAAAGCAGGGAAGGAGGTGGTCGAGGCAGTGGCAGTAAGACACAAGGAGCACCAGTCAGCCAGGCTAACTGAGCCCTGGTGTCCCTCTGTCAGCCCAGTTCAGGCCAGAGACAGAAGCAGCATTATAGAGCTCTGGGTCGGGCCAAGAGGAAGAACAATAGCTGCTGTGTGCCTGTGTGCCTCTGGAGCATCCTAACAGCTGGGAGATAGGAGGTCTGTCTGTGGCACGTAAAGGGGCGTTGCACATTACACACACACATAAATTTTGTTTCTCTCTGCCTTTCCCAGAATCCCTGGCCCACCTTCTCCCCACCTCCTCCTCGTGCCAGGCAGCCATCACTCATTTTACTCTCATCTCTTTTCCTCTCTCTTTCATTATGCCCTTTGCTGTTCTGTGTGTCCTACCATCACCCCACTCCACCTCTGAGGAGAAAGACAAAAGAGCGCTACAGAAAGGGAGATATTCTTCTTGCAAGCATGAGAAAGCCAGAGACTGGCAGAGGATCAGAGCAATGTCAACAAATAAGAGAGGTCCAAAAGCCTCCGCAGGAGGCATGCCAAAGCTCTTCTATCACGAGGGCCTCTGAAACACAGAGAAAAACATGAGAACTGCAAACTGTGCAGGAATGTCATCCCTCGCAGCAAAGAGTTCACAAACAGCATCAGATAAAACCATGGCAATATGTTCTGTTCTATTCTGGGAACACACCTGTAGGTAAGGCCATTTGTCAGGTAAACCGAGCACTATTATATAGACTCATGTATCAAAGAGCAGGGTATATTCATAGACCCTTCAACATTCATACTTTCGTCTTCCTGCAAGCTCAAAAATACCACGTATAGCATCAAAAGCCCAGGAGGTAACCCACTTCAGAGAAAACTTGCCTCAAAACAATACTGCTGATTTGGGACCACAGCACAGCTTACTTCAGCACACATCCACTCAGAGCTGAACGAGGGTGACTGTGACCGCTGCTTCTGTAAATGTCATTTTAACGAGAGACACTGGGTTGTGTCTTGAAGGCGACTTTAAATTCAGCCGTAATGGCAAATGTTTCGAGTCAAAGTTGTTGTGAAACTTAACCTATAGCTTCCACTCATGCCAGACATGTGACAGTTCGGATGCCACTGTTGCAGACTGATAAACATGACAGCTGCAGGGCTCCACAAAATATTTTGGCCAAGGAGTCGACGCTGCTTTCACATATAGTAACCTTTATATTTTCTACATGAATGAGCTAGGCCAATCTGGAATATTTACATATTTAGTACAGATTCCATGTATCAAAGTCATCTTGATTAAAACTAATAATCTATGGTGAGACTGCGTGTCCAGACAGTGTGTATCGAGCTGTGTGGCTAATTTTAGTTTTAAGAATCAGCCTGTTCTGTTTGTTTATATGGATGGTGTCTAGTGAAACAATAAAGATCAGATTCAAACCAAATTGAGGAAAGTAATTCTTTAACCCCATTATGAAGTAAGCAAATAAGCACTACTATATCTACACCCCACTTAGCCCTGGTATGTATCTCTCATGTGTTATTGTTACATCTGAATGTGATTTTAATACATCAGAGGCACAAACTGCCCCCACTAATCCACTGTCAAAAGCTGCAGGCACAGCAGCGTACATAGACTTTTATCAATGGCTCTGCAGCTGATGTTTCATTCATCACCAAACCACAGATCTTTCCACTACATGCTGCTCTGATTTTACTACTGCATTTTGAGGGGCACACCATGAAATAGGCTGCTCACTTCGCTGTTGTTTCCTGCAGCATCCTAACACCCCATCCTTGGTTTGTGGTTTCACTGGACAGGCTGCAGGAAATACAGTCAGTTTAATGTAAGCCCCATACCGTACAACACCACATGAGCTGGCATCATACCTTCAAGCTGTCCCCCCCAAAAATAAAAGCTGATCACAACAGTCACAATGAACCTCGTGCCCACTTTTCTTACTGCACTTGAAGTAGTACAAAGAAGGTTTCAAATTTCACAAAGCATGATTTTCACTGGGCTGAAGGGCTACCATCCCCCCATGACTGCAAACCAAGCTGGCTGGAATAGACCCCAGCCCCTTATCCACTCTCTCTCTCTCTCTCTGTCAAGTCAATGCAATCTTAGTGGGAAAATTCAATCACAGCCTTATAATCATACTGTACAAACCTTAAACTCTACAATAAAAAAGCATGAAAGATGAGATATGTGGCATGTTTCTATTTGATCATTTGCAGGGGCATTGCAAATATTTGCTCTCCGGTTTCTCACCCACATGATATCCCCAGGACTGAATATGTCAAGACACATGCATGCAGATGTGGAGTTTTGCTATTTATCACATTGCAAGCAGCCATGTTGCACATTTATTCAATCATAAATAAACGTACTGGAGGTACTTTTAAGGATTTTGACCACTTTGAAATCCACATTTTTCACCTGTGTACTGGGTTAATGTCAGTGATGGCCAGGCAGTGTTAAATTACCAAGATCCTTATTAGTCAATCATCTCCAGTTTAAGGCGATTATTAAAACATGGTTAATCGGTTTTAAGGTTTTTAGTCAGTTTTATTGCTGCAGATACAATAACCTTAAAATAACGGGTCATCTTAAACTTAAAAAATGCGACTTCTCTAGATAGTGTTTAAAAATTTACCTGATTCGTTTGATAAAATCCCTCTTATTGTCTTTCCATCCTCACTGAGCAGCAGATCATGCCACCGTGTCCCAGTATTTAAATCCCCGGCTCGGATCCATGATTGTACTGTTTCTATTATCAGACGCACTCCTGCTGGAAGAGGCGGCGGCGGACCAGAGCAAAGGCGCCGCTTTCCGAGAGGGAACTACGGTGTAGATGTGGGAGGAATTGGGGTTAAGCTTAGCGTGGTAAAGCTAACAACAAGTTTCGTAACACGAAAGCATATCCATCAGCTTTTTCCTCTATGCGACAGAGTTGGTATTTCTAAAGCAACGAGGGTGAAATGAGGGTTATACACTAGAAAACGTCCCCCGTTATAAATGTAATAATGGTACGTACCACTCTATTGTTGGGGTGCGTCACATTTTGCTGTCCAGTCAAATTCAAGGGAGGAAGTCGATTTGATTTTTAATAAGCTCACTGTGCATAATAATCACATTATTACACAATTATTCGCCCTTATGTGCAGTGATTTCATGATATCACATTAATAACCTTTATTGTTCAGCTATTGTTGCCCTAGCTGTATGTCTAAAGCTGTGTTGATACATGAAGGCAAAGTAAATCCGAAGTCAACCTACTTGTATGTGTTCACATTGGCCAATTACACATTTAATTAGCAAAAGTTTTCACTGAGTTCCTCTTTCCTTTTTTATAGTTTCTGATGTGAAAGTTGTGATGATTATTCCGAACCTCACTGTACAAAAATCATATCATATGACAGATTTCATAATATCAACTCTCTACCACCATTACTTGTTCAGTTTTTGTCGTCCTTGTTCTTAGCTATTTCCATGTCCTGTGTTTGTCTGTTCCTGTGTTAGTAGATTGAGAACAATGTCAATCCTGAGTCAAATTCCTTGTATGTGCACACATTGGCCAGTAAATTTGATTCTGATTCTCATTCGGTCTATATTGTGTTCCTCTTTGCTTGTTTATTGTTTCTGACATTAAAATTCTACATAATTATTCTAAATCTCAAAGTACATAAAAATCATGTCATTACACAATTAATCAATCTCCTGTGCAACGATTTCATGATATCATGTTGACTCTCTACTGTTATCATATTCTCTACCATTCTCTAACATTATTTGTTGTCCTTGTTCTTAGCTGTATGTCTGTTCTCCTGTTAGTAAATTTAGAGCAATGCAAATCCAGAGTCAAGTTCCTTGAATGTTTACACACGTGCTAATAAAGGAAATTCCAATTCTGAGTATATTCCAAACTAAATTAGTAAAAGTTTAATGTGTTCCTCTTTGCTTGTTTATCATTTCTGATTTGTGAATTTCCCCACTGTGGGATGAATAAAGGCTTATCTTATCTTATCTTAAAAGTCTACTTATACACTATTAGCTACAACAAGGTCAAGGATTATACTGACCACTATAGACTGAGGCGTTGTTTATGGGCACAACCAAAGATTATTTTAATTATAGATTCATATGCAGATTTTCCAAGTACCACTCAATGCTGCAGTCCAGATAATGAAGATTGAACCTTTTCCCCCTATTTTTTCTGTTCGTTTCTTTTTCAAGTTTGTCACAACGGAAGTACCGCCCTCCTGCTTCCGGCAAATTCACAACATCCAAGATGTCTGCTGCCATCGCTTCCCTCGTTTCGTATGGTAGCGATTCTGATTCAGAAAATGAGTCGGAATCCAATACCAGTGTCGAGAAAGCGGATCCAGTGAACCCGGACGCAGTAGCCCACCTTAAACCTTTACAGCCTGGACACACTATGTCTTTGGCTGTTCTCAATTCTGCTCCCGAGGTCGCCGTTAAGGTAAGCTAACCGAGCTAGCTAACGTTAGCTTAACGCCACAACCTAAGTGAATCTTAAAGTTAGATACTATTCATTAGCTAATGCTTAAATATAATACTGAGGTTTATAGTGTCAGTAGATAACTGTAAATTCTGAATGAGTAATCACTTTATGGCGTTAACTATTAATATTAGCCATTAACGGGAAACATTGAGTGTCGAGCGGGAAGATGTAAGTTACTTTGTTAGCATAGCGTTATAACGTTATTTCAAAGATGTCGCCTCAGATATTATACGTTTTTCTGTCTGACATCTGATAATTCAATCAGTAATTTGTCATTTTACTGCCAGTTAATCAATGAGAGTCCGTCTGTTGATTTGTCCATCGTCGTTGTAGGAGGCTGTCGAGACTGGCACACATCTGGACCCTTCGTTAAAAGAAGTCAGCTACAATCCCACATATGAAACCATGTTTGCACCTGAGGTAAGTTTTAGAATTAGTCTTTAGAACTGGGACAAATCCGTATCCACTACAGTAGATAGTGTAATAGGATACATTACTTCACACTACGTTTTGTTTATTGCAATATATGTATACTACTTAAATGTTGTCTTTTCGTGTTTTAGAAGGCTTATGTGATTCTTCCAGCTGAGTGAAATGAAATACTAAATACCTTTAGATGCTTCATACCAACTCTACCAGTGATGATCTTAGTGTCAAACATTTTTGTATATTAATTTAACATCATATTTGTCATCATATTTTAACTGTTAATGTGCATATGGACGTGCTCCAATGTAAATATATACCAACATTCATTAATTGAAATATTTATTGATGCCACATTCTTTATTTAGTTCTTGTATTTGACTTATTATTTATGGCTGTTCTTATATACCGTATATACCAACCTCCCTGAATGTCCTTATGTCTTTGTTTCAGGTTTATGTGGCTTTGCAGCTCTAATGCTGCAATTTCCTAGAATTGATTTAGTGCCCAATCTATTCAATTTAAAATCTGTTACATGAATCATAAAGTCTGATGTAATTAACGTTATGCTTGTTATATATAACTCCAACAGAAGAGCCACACTATAAGAGCTGCTCCTTATGAGGGCCCATAAAAGTCTAGTTTTAATGTTATTAAGGATTTCATCTTGCTTTCTCTCAGTTTGGGCCAGTGAACCCGTTCAAAAGCCAGCAGATGGCTGCACCAAGGAACATGTTATCTGGCTATGCAGAGCCTGCTCATCTGAATGACTTCATGTTTGAACAGCAAAGGAGGACTTTCTCCACTTATGGTAAGCTCGTCTGTGACCTCTGCGCTGAGTTTAAATGAGTCCTTTGATATACTGCTCCTGTTTGAATTTTAATTTAACTTTTTTTTTCACCACTCTCTACACTCTGCTAATAGGTTATGCATTGGATCCTTCTGTTGACACACACCAGGCATCCTCTAATACATACATTGGTGCAGTGGATGAGGCTGAGAAAAATAAAGGTAATCATTTATCAGAGCATATTTCTTATATCTTCTTATATTTTGCTATGTCTTTGTTGTATGAAGTATTGTTTACAGGAGATTCAGACTTACATGGTCTACTGGCTCTTCCTCCAGGGCTAACTGTTTTTGAGAGCGGACATAAGAAGGCAGATAAAAGGAAAAAAGTCAAAGGTGGAGATGCAGAAGAGATTGACAACTTCCTTGGACCATGGGCGAAATATGCAGATGAGAAAGATGTGGCGAAACCATCAGAGGTGATCCTTTGTGTGACATATAAAAAATATAGTGTTTGAGATCGTTTTTACACATTATTAACTGGCTAATGTGGTAGTAAGGCAAGAAAACAGAGCATCCTCCAGGTTCAAACAGGCAAGATTAGTGTTTCTAGTTTTTCAGATGAGTTAAATTACCCAAATAAGTCCCAATGTTGTTATGCCTGATTAGCCTAAAACATAATGCAAATAATTCACCACTAAAAGTACAATTTTTGTGCCATCAGTATAAGTAATAAAAAACGTAATATGTATTTTCATTCACTGATTGTCTGAACATGCATGGTTTTTAGCACAACACAGAACAACTCACCTGCAGTACTCCACTGTGGCCTTTTAAGGGGCATCATGTGGGGATGTATTCTGTATAAAAGCTTTGTAATCCGGTGGAATATTGCACTTTTGTAGATGAGACACACAGTGAGGCACGTGCTGCTTACCAGTAGCCGTGTGATCCTACCCACCCACACAACCCTCTCAAACGAAGAGTCCTGAGTAATCCCTTTTACACCGGGGCATACAATGGGGAAAAAACTGACAACAATTTACTCAGTCAGTTTTCAGCACTGTATCCCATAACAAATCAATTTAGTAATCCTCTGGTTGTGATTAATTTTATTTCACAGGAAGAGCAGAAAGAGCTGGATGAGATTACAGCCAAGAGGCAGAAGAAGGGAAGGAACGAGGAAGATGCTCCTGCAGAGGAGAAGACCATTCTCCATGGTACTGACTGAGACATTTGAATAATTCTCAGGAAAATGATTTACTGATTAATTTAAAGTCTTTGAAGTCTTGATAGTTAAGTTTGCACTTGAGATGTGTACACAGTATTGAAAGTTGAGTCGAACTTTTGACGTGATATTTCGTCTCCTTTTGTTCTCTCCCCAGTTAAAGACATGTATGATTACCAAGGCAGGTCCTACCTTCATGTCCCACAGGATGTGGGCATCAACCTCCGTTCTGCAGATGCTCCGGACAAGTGTTACCTGCCTAAGAAACAGATTCATGTCTGGTCTGGACACACCAAGGTCAGTGGGAAGGGACATAGCTCATTTTTGTGTTTTTGGATGAGTAAAGAGTCTTGCAACCCCTTTCTATGCAGCCTTTACTGATGGTAATCTCCAGTATCGTAGAGTTGTTTTTAAAATGATTCTGAAATGCAAAACAGGAGCAGTGTCACATAGGTGTCTGAGTGTATGTAGAGAGAAAATTTCATTATGTAGTCCTTGTAAGATTTTCTGAGGCAGTCAGTAAAAACCTCCTGGGTACTTGAGAATAAAATGATAACATGGTCGTATAGGAGCCGCTTGTCCCTGACACATCCAAGATTATTCTGTCTCATTCAAAACATCGTCTTTATAATTCAAATATGAAGGCAAACACTGGGTTATTCCAAGAAAGATCTGATTCCAGCTTTAGATCTGCCAGTGTGCTTCAGGGAGAGAGAAATCACTCAAGTTTTAAATTGGCTTCTATCTGCTTTGTACAGGAAGTTACAGCCTTCAGAGTCTAATTTGAAATACAAAGAGGTATGAAAAGATAATAAGCACGTGGAAGTGCTGATGTAGAGATAATAGAAGGATGGTGGCCCAAACGGTGTCACCAAAGTTTTGTGACATTTTTTGAAGAAACTTTGATAACTTGAAAGTCATCATAATTTCCTTGATTATTACAGAGGCAGCATGGTCTGCACATACACTCTTATCTACCTTGGTTGCATTATGATTCAGCTACACAGTACTTTATATGGGAAAAATACTAGTGCAGCCTTTTCCTTAACAGTTAGGGTTAGAGTTGGCGGGTAGGCGATGCCTTTGACTCCTTTTGTCTGCAGTCAATATAACATATAACAGAGTAAAAACAAATATGATCACGAAAGTGTCTCGCCAATCCATGGACATAAACATTTTAGGAACACTATAACTGATCTGCATGAGGTGATTGGTATGATATGGGGGCCGGACATGGA
This sequence comes from Centropyge bicolor, assembly GCA_037975185.1. NCBI lineage: Eukaryota > Metazoa > Chordata > Actinopteri > Pomacanthidae > Centropyge > Centropyge bicolor. The sequence continues at coordinate 8,219,058 of JBBMOC010000006.1, forward strand.
TTTCTAAGATGTCAAAAGCTGCTGAATTGTGGCATTGTAACATTATACAGTACAGCCAAATGTTATCCCTCATGATTTAAATGTTGTCACAAACATTTCCATTAATTCAATGTTACCTAACACACAATTTGCTGTTAACAGGTTTGCTTGCTCCTGTAGTAAGAGCTTGGGAATTGTGCCTTACTTCCTCTGTCTGTGCCTCACTCTTGGATATGAAGAAATGTACATTAGCTGCATATCATTCTCACATCAATATTCTCCTCTCTGTATATTTTCAAGGGTGTCAGTGCTATTCGACTGTTTCCCAGCTCTGGTCACCTGCTGCTCTCCTGCTCCATGGACTGTAAGATCAAGGTAAATAATCACAACATGGTGCATGTTCTGTTTTTCAGCAAAGCAGTTTATGAGTTTGAAAGTTTTATTGTACTGCACTTGCCTTTGAGAAGATTCACTACAAAGCATGAAACAAGAAATATTCATGCCAGAGGGGGTTGTAAACTAGTTTGGTTAGCTAGCTTTCTTATTTAACTTGATATTTTGCCTATGCTAATGCACAATTCTGTTTTTATTAGATGGCTTGTTTTAATGTAGTGTTGCTCATTTGTGCTTTTATCTCCTCCTCTCCACAGCTCTGGGAAGTGTACGGTGAGAGGAGATGTATACGAACGTTTATTGGTAAGCTATCTTAAATTTTGATACAGTGAACTTTGATGAAGGGCTAATTTATTCACCAACAACAATGAATCATCAGCAAACTTGCTGACATGAAATATGCTCTAGGTGTGAAAAGCATGTGGCCTTTTGGGAAATGCACAGGAGTGACAGACTGTGAGCTCAGCTTTACTGGAACACTAATGACACGTCTACTGACCGTTGACAGAAAGTGTCTGGGGTTTTTTTTATGTGTGTGTATGTGTGGCGACGGGGTCTGGGGTGTGTGTAGGCTAATGCTGCACAGGTCACTCTTACACTCTTCCCAGAGACAGCACACTGTCTGAACAGAGATTGTTTGCAGCCATGGTTCTGCTTGTCAGCTCCTTCACAGAATATGCATAATTCAGCAGCCCAGGGGCTGAGGGGAGCGGGGGGCAGGGGAGGGCACAAGACACGGAGAAGAGTTGGTGTATGAGAAGAGAGAACGCAGTTTAGGAGTGAAAAAACTGACAGACAGTGACTGGCTGACGTGCAGAGCTGCAGATGATGTTAATTATATTTTTCATCAGAGGAGTTATAGAAATATACAGCCGTGTCGTGTAGAGCATATTACATTTCCACTTTGTTGTTGTTGCTGCTGCTGTGCTCTCAGCTCCTTCATCTCCTGTCTGCTGTATTAATTTTATTTCAACAACAGTAAAATAAATTATTCTGTTTTTTTCCCCCTCTTGTCTGTGTTAAGTTCGTTTTCTTATTTATTTGTGCTTTCAGAGCTTTAGAAAGTAAATTTTTTTTCTTCTTCTTGTTTTTTTTAAAATGTATTTCTGTCAGAATTATCAAGTAACAAAGTTCAATTGTGAATATATTAGCTTGCAGGATGTACATGGATGAGCATATGTGCCATTATGTGTGTATTGTCACATTTGGATGCAGTCGACGACGAAGCATGAGTTTGATGACACATGTGCCAGTAGTTTGTGCGTCTGTGCTTTTCACACACGTGCACCAAGGCTTTCTGCAGTGGTGGTGTTGCCTTCGATATGCCAGCAAGCCAAGTTAGAGAGCGCAAGCGAGCAGACAGGCGCTTAGCCTCAGTGGGCTCTGTTATCACTGTGGAAACAGTGTAGCCCTGATAAAAGCCAGTTTTAACAAGGGAGGCGTCTACGTGCTCTGAGCCCACAGGGACCTCACCTAGACTGCATGAGAAAGAGCCACAGGGTTGCATAGATTGGGGTTAGGAAGAGAATAAGAGAAGGTGGAGAACAGTTGAAAAGACAGATGGAGCATGTAATTTTTTTCCTCTTTCTCCTCCTCTCTCTTCTCCAAGCTCATTTAAGGAATCCATTTCCCTCGTCTCACATAGCCTGCATCATCTTTCTTCCTCAACACCCCTTATTTCCCTTAACCAGATTTCACATTCCTCAAATGAATTGGGTATCAAAGGAAGGCAGCTAGGGGGGAGACTTGGTAACAAGACGGGAACATTTGAGTGAATTTTTCCTGGCGTATATTTATTTATTTGTTTGTAATATGTGTGCAAATTTCCTCTGTTTGTGCTAGGCCACAGTAAAGCGGTGCGAGACATTTGCTTCAACAACACCGGCACCCAGTTCCTCAGCGCTGCCTATGACCGTTACCTCAAACTCTGGGACTCTGAGACAGGTAGGCTCTCCCACTCTGAGGATAACACTTTGTTCTGATGTTCACACAGCCACTTGTTACAGTTCTTCATATTTACTGAATCAAGGTATGTATTCCACATGAATATCTCACTTATACAATCAGTCTATTTGAATGCCTCAGTGTTTGAATCACATATATTCTGTGAGAACTCAAAGATAATGTATATGGGGGAGGCATAATAACACACTGTACATGCATCTAACATAGCCTTGATTTCACCAGCCATCAGATAATTGAATAATTTATTGATTGATAGCGCAGACCTCAGCTTCATTGTGTAACTGCTGAATGAAACATCTCTGCAGAACATGTGAGCACAGTTGGAAGGTCAAAAACGCACTTCAGCTAATTTGATAGTCAATTGGCTTTTACACGGACTATTTAGTTACATGCCTACTTTGCTCCAATTTGATAGCTTCTTCAAGCAATTATGATAAAGATTAACTAGTTTCAGCTTCTCAAGATTTGCAGACATGCTAGCTGTCTTTGTAGTAGTTACAATAAACGGAATATTTTTAGCCTTTGGGCTGTTTGTTGAACAAAGCAAAGATGTCACCTTGGACTTTAGAAATTATCATGAGCATTTTTTTCACCATTTTCTGACAAAATTCTATTGATTAATCGACACAAACAAAAAAAATGTTAGTCACTTACAGATATTTATTTGTAGAAATCCAGTAATGTATTGATCTAGAGGTAGGTTCAATTGTAATATGTAGTAAAATACAGTCAAACAATTCAGCAAAACATCACACTATGTCCTCAGTAATGTCATGAACTGATCTTCTAGAGCTGAGACAAGGACATACTGAGAAGTGGCATACTTGTGTAATACTTTTTTGAAATGCTGTCTAACTCTTGTGTCCACGTTAGTATTGGGGAGTAGCAAGTGGTTATGTGTGAGAAATGTGTGCAGAATTCAGGATCCCTGGTCTCACTGGTGCCACATGGTTCCATGTTATCTTTCCCCACTGTTCATCCATCTCAATTTCCACCCCTCTCAACTCAAGAGTGCCAATCCAGCAGAGGGCAGAAAAGAGTTAAATCCCCCACTTATTGTTGACAACATCCCATTTCAAGTCACATCATCCAAATACTTAGATACTGTTAGAGTTGATTTACTACACAGCTACAACTTGTTAAATGAAATGGGTTCTTACTTTTCCCGTCAGCTGTCCTGGGTTTGTTTAGTGAAAAAATTCCAGTGCGTAGGATTTTAGCATTTATTCCAGATTTGTCCCAGTTGCAGTTAAGCTCTGGATGTAACACAGAAATGATGTTAGTGAAAAGCCTTCATTCTTATCTTAAGGGCCTCTTGGTGTTGCAGTCAGTTTAATTTCCTGTTCTCTCCGCTCTAGCAGTCGTGGTAGCGTCATTCCTGTGGTGATTCACCTCTGCTGAATGAATACAAAGAAACATAGAATTTTCTGTGTTACAGCTGAGCTGTCGCTGCCTGCAGGGACAGAGCATACAGCAGTGAAAGTTGAAGGCTGTGTCCTTAAATTTTAAACAACAAAATTTCAACCTTTCCCCCCTCCCCGACAGGCCAATGTATCTCCCGCTTCACCAATAGGAAGGTTCCCTACTGCGTCAAGTTCAACCCAGATGAGGACAAACAGAACCTCTTCGTGGCCGGGATGTCAGATAAGAAGATTGTTCAGGTAAAGTTGGCATGTGCCGCATTGCGAGCAATTCGATTCCGCTCCCACCATCACTTCATGTGTATTTCCCAGTTGACCAAGCAGATGCACACAAGAATTTCTGTGTATACCCTCTGTGTCCATGGGAGCATGAAATACACTGCCGTCTCATCTAACAGCACTGGTATGTGCGTTTGTGTGCGCGTGGCTAGAGGTTTCAGTGGCTGACAGGACTAGAGCAAGTCATTAATCATGGGCAGTATGAAGGCAGAAGAGAGGCAAAGGGAAAGTAACAGTCTGTGATGAAAGTAGGAAATCCATAACTATGATATCATACAATCGGCTAAACAGTTTTTAGAAGTAACCTTGAACCTCTGCAGATCAAAGTATGGATTTTTGCAGCACCAACAAGCTGAGATGAGGATTTTATTTTTCACAGTTCATAATCATGAAGTTTGGGACTAATGTCTAACAAACTGTTTTATTCCTTTTGACTCTCAGTGGCATCTTTAATTGAAAATATGTTAAGACGTTGATGTAATGGGCACAGAGATTGTCCCCTAATTGTCATTATCGAGATATCTGGCACAATAATCAGGGTTAGTATTAAATCATGTAGCTCTCTTCTGGGTTTCAAGAACAGATGGCTGCTCTTGTGAGCAGCCGAAGGCTAAGATTAAGAAAAAAACAGCATAAATAGAATTGGATGTAAAATCTGTTTGGACAGAAATGCGTCCTATTCGTTTGTTGCCTGGGGGCCAGATCTATGTGGTTGTCTTTCCTTTTATATTTTAATGTGTGCATAATGTTTTCCAAAAAAAAAGTAATGTTCACGACTGAGGCCTGTTTGATCGCTAATTGCTGTCATTACACCGCTGCAGTTAAGTCTTTCTACTGCATTAGCGCAGTTTAAAACTGCTTCCAGTGAGTCTCTGTGCCATATGAGTTTCTCTTCACTACAGTAAGAGAAGTTGTATTTATTTTGATAAGCAGTTCCCCACATTGGTAATACATTTTAATAATCCAATCCTCTCGTCTTTGCCTTTGTGTTTTATGACCAGTGGGACATCAGGACAGGTGAAGTGGTTCAGGAGTACGACCGTCACCTGGGAGCCGTCAACACCATCACCTTTGTTGATGAGAATCGTCGGTTCGTCAGCACGTCTGATGACAAGAGTCTTCGAGTGTGGGAGTGGTGAGTACAGACTAAAGCCTGAAGTGCTTCTGCGGTGCTTTGAATTTGATTGTACTGTTTTTCTGTGTTGTGCCCCTGAGCAAGGCACATTATCCATATACTTAGTAATGGAAGACTCTGGTTGCATTTGGCAGCTGCTTGAAGAAATTCATTAAACAGTATGACACTGAAACTGATGAAGAGTAGAAATAGGAATAGCAGAGGGTGTTCTGTTAACATGCATTCGATGTGGTAGCAGGGGGACATTTTACTGTGATACAGCCTCACTGAGGTGCATCATGGTGACATCTAGTGCCTTTTGCGTTTGTTCTAGCCTCAGCAACAAGAAGACTAAGAAAAAGCATTGGGAAAAACAAACAATATATCATCATTGTATCGTGTGCTGCCTTCTGAAGATGCACTCTGGCTCGCCGCTCACTGCTCCTTTTATTAGTCGTTGATAAGAAGAGGAGACGTCAACAAACCTCCAGAGGAACCTATCTTAGACAAAGCTCATCCAGCTGCACTGCTAATCTGCTCTGAGTCATAACCCCTGCCACAGTTTGCCTGCTTTACATGCATCTGTTACAGTGGGAGTTTCTTTTTTTTTCCCCTTCTCCCTGGAGCTAATGTTGTACATTGACAATGCTCCAGCAACAACCCCTGTGAGCCTGAACCCCGTAGCCAATTGTATGTGTTAATGAGTAAGCTTTTTTTGAAATGGTTCCACAAATTAAATTCACTTGGAAGGCTGATGTGTTGGGATAACTAGCAGGTCAGATAAAGTTTAAATCTATTTTCCCTTGTTGAAATCCCTTTTTTTGTTTTTGCACAACAATTTGTTAATAACAAAACCGTGTTCACTTGGGTTTTCCACAAGCTCCTTTGTTTTCAGATATCATCCATACATGTTTTACTGCAGTTTTTGTCTGCGCTTAATAGCCAATAAAGAGAGACCACCAAGAGTTACTTACAGATTGGCCGGGGCGTCCTGTGGAGATAAACAAACTCTGGTAGCTGTTGCTCAAAGATGATAAATATTTAAAGACCAGCTGATAAAGGAAACTTCCTGTGGATTCTTGGAAGGGGGGGTGCTTTTTATTCAAGGACGACCATTTGTTTAGTTTTTTTTTCTTCTTTCCCCTTGTCAGAGCTTCTTTTTCCTCCGAAGTTTGAGAGATGAGGATTAACTAGCGAAAATATGTGTTCACATACTCTTTCAGTCAGAGATGAAGGACGGAATTAGACGTCAACACAACGACACAAAGCCAAAGAACCATATCCCAAGAGTGTGCTCAGGATGCTGGTCTGGGAGGGGTGGTCTCCCATGAGCTTTTTTAGTGCAGCGTGGGAGCGAACGGGCAAGTGGTATGCAGGGCCAAAGAGTGGCTTTACTGTCCCTCTTTCTCCCACGGATACCACCTGGCTCTCAGCTCTAGCTAACCCCCCTTGTGAGCCGCTGCCACATAGCAGCATTAGGCTGAATTTACCGGAACAGTCTCATGTCTCCAGAATAGAAGCGGAGGCTGGCAGAGAGAGGGGCAGGGTGAGGGGAACGCCGGATGGTTTGAGAAGATTGTGAAGCAGCAGATCTACAAGCCATTCACATCACAGCGCAAACGCCTACTCGTATTACAAATTCTATCCTCATTTTTCACACACATACAAGTTTTGTGGGGTGACTACTTTTATCTGTGGCAGAGGTTTGTCATCGAGGAGAGGAGAGCTAGTGTGTGTGCATCGGAGAAGGATTGCAATCAATATGAAATGCGCCGCACTGTGCCAACAAAGAGAATTAGCTCTCGATCATAAAGACATTGTTCAGATGCCGATGAGAATGCTTGGAGGGACATCTGGGATGGTGATGGATTGACAGTAAAAAGGATGGAGAAAGATGACAGATGTCAGAGATACAGCAAAGGATGGAAAGTGAACTGCAATCTCATCCAAGTACTCAGTTTCGTCCATTTATTTTCAGCATGGAGGCTCATTTTTTAGCAGTTTTCCAGACTGATTCAATCACGGGCCTGACCTTTTAAAACAAAAAAAAAGCCCCCTGCCAACCTAAATTTAAAAGGATGTAAATATTTTCCCACCAGTAATTACGTCAGTGATGCTAAAGCCAAATTGTGGCAATCATTCAAAAGAGGGAAAAAAAAGTAATTTTCTCTTCTGTCAATAGTAATTATGTTTTGAGAAATCCTCTTTTCACATTAGTTCCAAATAACAAACAAAGACTATCTGTTTCATTTCCTTCTCAGTAAGAGACAGCCGGGATTTTCTTTTTTCCCTCTTGACATTTTTCCTGCAGGCGGATTAGAAAACTTAACCTTAACCTCACTGCCGATGTCACGCCTGATAAACTATAGTTCATATATATAATATGCAAAAGTGCAGTGGTTTGTTTTCTTCTTCGTCCCCCATCTTGATCGACGTGAAACACTGCAAACAACAATCAGCCATCTATTATTCATGGACATCCCTCGTGTGTAAATCGTTTGCCGTATGTTTTCCTTTCTTCCTCTCCCATCGCCCTCCAGACGACACAACATCCACACTGTGGTTATTTCTGGAGCTCGGAAGAGGAGATCTGATGGCTCTGTTATCTCTTCAGAGTTTAGCTCGGCTTGTCTGCAGACATGACAGCGTTTCATGCCTACAAGGGTTTGCATCTCTGGTTTCACTCGTATCTTCAGTTCTTCGAAGCCCATTTTTGGTCTTGTGCGTGAACACGGTGGAATCACTTTGCTCCAGCTGTTACTCGTCACAGAAAGAGACGGAGACACGGCTTTAGTTTTAGCAGATAGCAGGATGAGAACAGGACTATTGCTCTTTATACAAACACGCAGTAAAGCGGAAAGAAGCATTAGTGACTTTCATTCACATAGTTTGCAGCAAGTCTTAGATGCATATGTGACAAAAAGGTCATGCTGGCAAACATACAAAGCACTTTAGATCTGGATGATCTTCTGTAGTGCACTTACAATCAAATAGCCAAGTTTCTGATCTCTTGCGAAGCAGAGAGTCATAGCAGAGCATAATAGAACAGTGAGGCAGGGTGAAAGAGTGAAGAAGGGATTCATAAATAACTGGATGCCGTTACATTCAGCGGTGCAGCATCACAAGCTCCTTGCACATGACATGAAGTTGATTTCAAACTGTAGCTGTAATGGTGACCCTCCCTGGTTTTTCAACAGATTTGTTTTCTCTTCAGTAACAAGCATTTTGAGATGTCCTAAGCGGTTCTAATAGTAAACAAGCTGCAGCTTTGTGAGTGTTTTTCTTTTGAGTTCCTCCTTCAGGGCTGCGCAGGTTGCTCTCTCATCCAGTGTTTAACCCATCTTCAAGTGTACTCACAGTGCTTTGGGCCTTTTTCAGGGACATCCCCGTGGACTTCAAATACATCGCTGAGCCCAGTATGCACTCCATGCCAGCTGTGACACTATCCCCCAACGGTGAGTAGTCAAATCATGACAGAACACTCACAGTCAAGCACACAGTACAGAGGACTCCGGGGAGCATAAACCCATATTGCCAGATTGAAGTTGGTTCATACCTTCCAGTTTTGGTCATTGCTCAGAAGAATAATAACAAGGCAGGCTCAGTTCGCCTAAGGTAATGTGTGTGTGGGGACGTCCAGAGCCAGACACCAGGGTTGGGATTGAGCCTGATCCAGGCATGTGTGATATACACATATTGGCTGTATATAGCAGATCTATTTCCAATCCTTTGTTTGAGTTGCTCTGGACACGCCAGCTGTCACAAAAGGCCCACTGAGCCCTGTTAAAACAATATAACGCCCCTGTAATGCACAGTGTTGTGAGGGAACGAACTGTAGAGCACACCAGCAGCCAGTAGTTTCAATTAGTGACATGTCAGCATGTGTCAGCGAGGGATGAGAGAGACACTGCTACGACTGGGTAAAAAAAAGAACAGTTGGTTTGACCTTATTTCAGTGATGTTTCAGTGATGAAGAGATGCTCTCCTCCCTGCACAGGTAATATACAACCGTATTACACTGTAAAAAACATTAGGGGAAAATGTTAAAGGAAAGGTTTGATGCAGATTGTATTTTGTTAAACTAATAGTTCAACTTTTTGGATAATAGGCATATTTGCATGAGGGTTGCACAATTACATTAATACCACTCTCATAACAATATGCTAAATGTGAAACCACAGGAAAATTACCTTAGCATAATGACTTTATTTAAAGGTTAAAAATAGACCTCACAAGTTTTCAGGAAGTCACCGTGGCCAGTGACAGTTGTAAGAAAAAAAGGATTTTATAAGTAGTGCTTAATATGAAAATACTCTGAGCAGGACTGGGGGAAATTTGTGTGATTGAGACATCCCTGTTGATGAATATTGTGCAGACATGTGACACAATGGGCTACTGGACTGCTGAGTTGATGAGTATCCACAGATGTGAGCGGATTATGTAAAGAAGCCAGTTACAAACACAGTAGCCAAGCTCGCACCTTAAAAAAAGTCCAGTGATTAACAGGTGGTCTACCTCTTCAAATGCATCCTTCCCGTTTAAATCAGGAATTCCCTGTTGTACTCCATCAACTCCAACTACCATCACACTCATTTCTTGTCTCTTTGCCTACTTTGATTCCTCCCTTTCATGTACTCTCCCTGCTCGCTTCCTTCCTTTTGGCAGCGTTTTTATTTGTCCCAACATGGTTTGTTTCCCTTCAGTGTGTGAATAATGAATGTGTTCTCAGTGGGAGACCATTCAGTTTTCTCTCACGCCTAAATGGCACACAGCCCCCCCCCCCCTTGGCACTGCACTCACGGCCTCTCTCTTATCCCCCCCTGTCTCTTGCCATCTTAATGAAAGACACAGAGCCCGAGTGCACTGGCGAAATTGGCCAAGCTGTTTTCATTCTTCTGCACCTATTGCTTTTGACATTTATGGACAATTGTGTCTTTTTCATTTATGTTTTGTGAGGGATGATGTAAGAGGAGGACACACACACACACCAACACAAGATCTCTTTCTCATACCACATTAATAATTTCCATCATGTTTCCTTTCAAGAAGTGCAGAGAGTCGTGTAATGCCTTGACACCGAAGCGCTGCCTCTTATCACAGTGTTGTGACTTTGAGGCTGTAGCTGAAACACTTTGTAAAGTAGATCTCAGCTGAGCAGTCACTGATGAAAAACCTCTCTTCATTTTCCTCTAAATCGCCACAATCTTCCCACATTAACGATGGCAGGATGATGAGTTTCTGACCTTTTCAGAGTGTCTTCCACTCAGACTCAAATCTCAGATTTTAGTTTTTTGTTCGATTTCTGTCCTTGAGTCGTATTTCCACTAATTACTGTGTACCTGCAAATTGACTCTACTTGAAGTCCCACTAGATCAAAGTTGCTACACTGCTCACTGCCAGCTTTAGGGCATACTAAGCAGTGGCAGGCAGCATCCTGATACCACATCCAAGATACTAGTGGCTGCTTGTTCAACATTTGGCTGAACAGTATCATGCCAATGAGATAAAAGCTGATGGGTACTTTTAAACAACCTTATGCATTATTACTGCACACAAACTGCTGTCTTATCTTTTTTACTCATTATGTAAGTATGTTATGTCTAGACATTAGAGGATAGCCTCATGCCGTTTGCTTGAATGTAACCATAGGTAAATGGCTAGCGTGCCAGTCTATGGACAACCAGATTCTGATCTTTGGAGCCCAAAACCGCTTCAGACTGAACAAGAAGAAAGTCTTCAAAGGACACATGGTGGCTGGTTATGCCTGCCAAGTGGACTTCTCTCCAGATATGAGGTAAGCCTTTACTTTATTCCTCATTTTTTGATGAAGTGCAATATTAGTTAGTAATTAGATTGGAAAGTGTCAAACCCCCCGAAAAGAATCACTTTATTTTAGTAAATGAAAGTGATGAAACAGGATCAAGACACAGTGAGACAGCATTAAAAAGGTGCTCAGTATGTTAAGATGCTTAAACGTGTTCCTCTTGAATGCCTCCAGTTGATGAAAAGCAGTGGGAAAAAGCCTCTTCATATTATCAAGCACTACAATGAGCGCTAACTGGGGCAGTCTAGCACTCTAATTTTAGCCAAAACACCCATTAAGACCTGTTTTCTCCCCTCCCCATTCACACCCACCACCACCACCACCCACGTCTGTGAGCAGGTGCCCTAACTTCCTTTCAGTATCCATGGCAACGCTGCAACTCCTGGCTGAACTAAAATACCAAAAAAAATCTGACTCCCACCATTTGGCAGGTGAAGTGGAGACAGAAGTCATTTTTAGCAAAGTGTTAATCTTTCCATCCTCTCCTTCTCTCTCTCTCTCTCTTTGTTATTTTTTTCTGGACCGCCTTCTTCTTTCCACCAGTTACGTGGTGTCAGGAGATGCCGATGGAAAGCTGAACATCTGGGACTGGAAGACCACCAAGCTTTACCATAGGATCAAGGCTCATGACAAGGTGTGCATCAGCGCCCTGTGGCATCCGCATGAAACCTCAAAGGTCATCACCTGCGGGTGGGATGGACAAATCAAACTCTGGGATTAGATCTTTGGTGGTGGGTGGGTTTGTCTATTTGGGGAAGGGGACTTCTGGGAAATGGACACAACTAAACCGGTTCACTAAAGAGAGACAGAAAGGAACTGGTTGTCTCATGGATTTCATGAAAGCCACAGGGCTGGTATCCAGTCTTAGTAGCAGTGTATTTTTGTATCCCGTCGTGAGAGCTTGAAATATGCGCTCATGTATTATCTGTACAAAGATGAACACATTGACACATACTTTCAAAATGGTTTCTACTGCAAGAGGCATATTAGAGGGGATTTTTTTAAAATGTATGTTTTATTTTAATTTGTGATGTCCTGTGTAACACTCGGTAAAAATTGTTCATTTTCAATTATATGACCATCCCTTTGTGGAAATAAACATTCTGTAAATTTGACCTCTTAAAATAAGTCTTTTTTTATTCGGAAAATGGGTTTTATTCAAGAAATCATGAGAAGAAATCCTTGACAATTCTTCATGCCCTTTCTTAAACTGCACAAGTTGAATGTGGATTATTTTTTGAGGTCAGCCTTGTGTATTGTTTTCAGCTGAAGTTTGTTGCTAAAGTTCTGGTGCAGTATTGATAATGGAGTAAGGAGTGAGGGAGAAAGAGAAGTGACAGTTATACAAAAATGCTTCTTTGTGTGGATCTCATTTGTTGTTTTCTATTATAAACCAGGAAAATCTGATATGCAAAAAAAAAAAAAAAATTGAAATTCATCTTCTCTTTTTGTCACACACTCGCCCACGCGTCCTCATTCAAATATCCAACAAGCACACAGAACAAATCTAGAGACATCGCTGACGTTCTTCATATAATTGTCACAGTTTGTGTTCAAGATACAGTCGTATCAAGGTTCAACTGCAGGGAAGTGTCTGTTTATCTCGTCGACAGTCAGCTTCTTCCGCCTCCGTAGCAGATCCCCATCTCTTTGCCTTTATTACACGCATTCCTCTGCTCATTCTCTTTGTCTTTCCCGTGTAAGCACCGATGGTCTCTCACAAATATCCACTTACTGTCATCTACCCGACCACTTCCAGCATTGTGTATCCATTTCCTTTAATTCATGTTCTATTTGCAGGGAGTGTGCTGTCCAAGCCTGTGCAGACCTGTTGTAATGGTTGTCTCACGTTTGGCTGGGGGCCAAGCTCAGATAGGAGCGTGATGACAGGGGTGGCTGTGACTCAGAGGCTGACCTGCAGCCAGCAACACGGCCACTGTGAGGTAGAACACAGAGAGCCTCTGGAGGCAATTACTCTGCCCCTCTACACGGCTGAGGTCATTACAGGCCAGGAGAGGGAGAGCAGGAGGATAAGTAGGAGCGGGGATTTTAGCTTTGCAAAAAAGGTCAAGCCTGATAAGAGGAAGGCTGTCGGGGAAGAGCCGTGCTCTGGCAAGAATTTGTGCTCAGACTTAAAACTCTGCGTTGCACAAACTTGTACATTTCCATTCAGAGGCCGTTTCAGCCGAGATAACAGCCCGGCAGCCCTCAAGGCTTCCAATCTGTGTTCACCCAGCTCAGGGTGTAAGCACTGCTGGCGTTGAGGACGTTCTTATGCAGAAAGAGGCGAGGTTTGGCGGGGTCGCTGTGGACGTGGAAGAGGCGGAAGCTGGCGCGTTCGAGCTCCTTCAGGAGGCTGAACCAGTAGCGCACCACGGACGGGTCGTCGCCGCCCACCTCGAAGCCCGCCCAGTGCAGGTGCAGCTCCAACAGCAGCTGACCCACCGAGTCCAGAACTCCTTCCAGGACTAAATTCTCCAAAATCTTCCACTCGGCGCTCTCCATATCTGCCTTCAGAACATCCACCTAGAACGAGAAAAAAAAATCACTGGTTGTTTTTTTTTTTCATCCTCAGGTATTGAATGAGTTCTATTATAACACAGGAATGACACTAAACTGTGCTCGGCCTTTGTTCTCGCTTTAGTGATGTGATGATGGATTGAATGAGTGAGCGGCCTTGACAAGGTTTGCTGTGTCGGAGCAGAGAGGAAATGCATTCACAAGATGAATGTTAATAGCACCCTTTGGTCATATACACGTGGGGACACTCGAGCATGGACAAAGTTTATTGCGCATCCTCAAGACCTTGGGCTTCCTCTTAAGGCCTGATTTGTTAAAGACGTCCATTATCTGACTTTTACATATGTATTTAAAAGTCTTGTTGGCGACAGTGCTTTTATTCCTTCTAGGCTCACCAATGTCTTGCTTAACATTTTTTTCAGCAGGTACATCATGTTGCCACTAAATTAGCAGCAATAAGACCTGAGGAGAGATTAGGTTAGAGGATTTATCAGAAAGAGGCTCTGGGTGTTGTGTCAAAGATTGTTACATTAGAGATAACATGATAGCCAGCCAGCCCTGCGACAGACTGGCGACCTGTCCAGGGTGTCCCCTGCCTTGGCCCGAAGTCGACTGGGATAGGCTCCAGCCCCCCTGCGACCCTGCAAAGGAGTAAGCGGTAGATAATGGATGGATGGATGGATGATAGCCAGTCACAGGAAATCCATACATCTGTGTTTCTTTAAACGCTGAAATTTCTACAACTAAACGAGATCATCCGGCTCCGTGACAGCGGAGACATTAAGGTCAAGAAATTCCTCTCCGATTGATGCATTTGGTGACGCTCTGGAATTCCCAGCTCTCATTAGTGGAACTGAACAAGCCTTCGAAACTCTCAGAAACAGCTATCTGAGAAGAAGTCCAAATGTTGTCTCCGTCCTCCCCACGGACGCCGAAACCCCCGGAAACTCCCACCAGTGGAGAGATGTTCCTTAATTGGACAGAGACTTTTCAACGGAAGATGATGGCGGCATCATCAAGAGGTGACGTACTCATGGTCTCTGAGGAGATCGTGTCTGTATGTGTCAGGGTTGGATATTTTTTAAGAGCTGCTCAAATAGCTCCATTCTTCTGACAGATTTTTTTTTTCTCTGTTTCAGTGGACTTCACACAAATGGCCTTTCTGCCTCGACGCTCCCCGAGCCAACGCTGCCGGTATCGACTCTCTCTGCAGGAGAGGTTACAAGCCCTGGCAAGACTCCTGTCTGGTGTGAGCAAAGTCCATATGGTGTCGGAGCTTTGGAGAGACGACTTCTGCTGCTCTGCTGTGCAGCGTGAGCCACACTAAATGATCTTTAACTGTGCTGGATGGGAATGAGATATGATGACAGCTTACTGGTGGAGAACAAAGTTGTTTTATGTAAAATAAATATCACCTCTTATACTCACAGATTAACATGACATAACTTGTTTGTTTTATCCGTCCAAAAAACTAATTGGCCATTTTATTGGACATTAATGCACGGGACTATTTCTTGCCTGGGAGCAGTTGGAAAGAATCCAGCACAGACTCCAGGAAGTTGCTGCTCTGAGCCAAGAAATAGTCAACTTAGCTGGTTGGCTCCTAAGCACCACCATCAACAATAGGCTTCATTGGATAACATAGACTCGTCTTTGGTTTAATTCAATTCAATTCAATTCAATTTTATTTGTATAGCGCCAAATCACAACAAAAGTTATCTCAAGGCACTTTACATACAGAGCAGGTCAAGAGACCCGACAACATATAGAGACCCAACATTTCCCATCATGAGCAAGCATTTGATGCGACAGTGGTGAGGAAAAACTTCCTTTTAACAGGCAGAAACCTGAGACAGAACCAGGCTCAGTGATGGGAGAGAGAGAGAGAGAGGGGGGGTATGACAAGCAGCAACACACGCATGTCCATAGCGAACAACAGTATTGAACAGAGACACATTGTCATTGGTCATTGGTTTAAGCTCATTTTGAATCTCGAACAAACCCTTTAACCGTTTGCACAGTTTTAACTCCCAGCATCTGATATCAAAATTCTGCACGAACTTGATAAATTAAAAAACAATCACAAACCACAATAATAGAGCTGATCAACCCACGCTGTATATCCTCTGTGGAATGTTTTATGTAAAATGCTTTTGCACAAACTCTGCTGATGAGAAATGAATGTCAGATTGCTGCAAAACACTCTTCATACCCAATGGGCAAATATTTCCTCTCCTCCAAATGACTCATACAGTATGTGATCAAAATACTCATGGTAATTATTTCTGTAGAGCATCCTCAGGATTAGGCAGCACATTGGGACAAATTTTAATTTAGAGACTCTTTTGATGAAAAGTTGCCTGAGTCTTTGTAAACAAACAAGTTTGCAGAAAATAACTTTAAATGGAAGTTAACACTTTGGCTTTTTAATTGACCTGAAATGTGTTTATTTCATGGTGGGCAAATCGTGGCTATTAACAAGACTTTTATTGACTCCTGTTGTTCCACACAATTGGCCTTCTCAGAATAATTTAACAGATTTTTCTTGTAAACCAGAGGGCCAAACATCAAAGCGTATCTGACCTTTATTTCTATATGTTTTATGTGCTTTAATTAGTGAGACTGCCACTAGAGAGCAGATCCCAATTAAAGATATCTAATTACACATCTGAGAGCTTTGCTGATTCTGTGCTTGTGGAAGCACTTCAATGCGTCCTTTAACATCATGGCAAAGCCTGATAATTGTGCTTACTTCCAGTCCGGAGCTCGCCATAGCTTAAGTGTCATATATAGATATTTTCAACAGCTGCTTTATTTAAAATTGTGAGACAAATTTGACACTTGGTGTCAGTTTTTTTGAGCCAGGATAGCAATGTGGCTGTAGTGGTTGTCTGATTGTAGATCCACCACTTTGGTGTGTAGACTGAAATATCTTAATAATTAATAATTATTGTCTCAATATATTTGGTCTCAATATTTGGATTGATTGTCATGAAAGTTTGCACATATATTCATGGTCCCCAGAGGATGGTGCTTACTGACTTTTTATTATTATCTAGTGACACCAGCAAGTCAACATTTTGACCAATCTATTGTAGTGTCTCTACAAACTACACAAATTTTGCCATTTTTTCAATGTCCCCAGATGATGTTTCCTACTGACCTGCTGACTTTTCCTCTAGTATCACCAGCATTATCTGACATTTGTAGTTTTCATAACTAGTAACTTTTCATCCAGTGCCATCATCAAGTCAATTGTTATTTGTCTAATACTGCAGTTTAGGACCCGCCAAACGCATGACATCACCATCAGCTGTACTTTGTGTTTAATGATAAATTAGCTTACATTAACACACCAAAATGCTCAACCGTTGTGAACATGGTGAACATTAGCGCTCGGCTGTAGACTCTACATCTTGTTAGTTGGATTCCAGTAAAACGCTGTCATCCATTAGTGTCAAAGTGGCGACACCCAGGAAGCAGACAAAGGGCTCTCCTGTGTAGAAATCCAGAGGTTTATGTTGGGTAACCACAGCAACATGAATGTGGATGAGAGCAGGATCTTAACTCAGGAAATGGAAAGGTTGTTAGATGAAAGTACTGTATGCTGTGCTTGATTTCTACCGCTTGTAATTTATTTAAAACATGGTTGTTTTGATGGCCGGTGCGGATGCTGTTGGATTGTCCATTTGCCAACACGATCATTTGTCCAATATGCAGTTTCTTTCCATAAATGAGATGCAATTTCCTGCTACTGACATTTGTCCCCGTGGTGACGGTGTCTGCTGTCTCAGCTGGTCACCAGAGCTCAGCGAATGAGTCATCTGAGTAGTTTTTAAACCAACACAGATAAGAAATGCTGCACGAATGCATATTTCGACCTTTTCCGAGAGCCTCTATTTCTCCGCTGCTGCTTTTCCTGTCACAGAGGTTGGGGCGAGAGCCTTTTGCAAAGAAACTGCTGCGCTGCCTTCTCCTCCGGCACACACATGTGCTCACATTAAAACCTCATTACAAGAAAGTGTGCATGGCTCTGCATTTAAAACAGATTCTGTCATCTATGAAACTGTTGGGTGTGCAAACCCACCCACATGAACACATACACACACCAGTGTTTATTTGTTCACATCGTCACTCACTGAGAAAATATTAATATATTTCTAAGTCCCTCATATGAGCCGGTCTGTGTTTATTAGTATGCATGCTATCAGTGAGCTTGGTGTATGTGTATATGATTGATCTTGTATGCAGATCCCTATCTGATGAGGTGGAACACAATTCCTTGGGGGGGCTTCCAAGAGGTAACGTTCAGCATGATAATACTTAAAAGAGGAAAACAAAATGACATGTGGGTATTTATCCACCTGGAGCCTGAGACAGACAACAGAGGAATGAAGAGTTGTATTAAGTCGGCTTGCACAGTAAGGGCCTGTGTTTGCATGCAAGCAGCATATAAGTGAATCGTCTAGCTGGCAAGGAAAGGAAAATCACTCTCATATGGTTTCAGGTGATTTTATAATGGCAGAATCCTTCATGAATTTAGATTATAACCAGAGAATATGTTGCGTAGCAGGGACAGGGAATGTCTGCCCCGATCCAGCCCAGCCCCATTATGTCTCATCACTGACATGCATCATGGCAACTGTCGAGAAAACAAAAGTAGATGCGTAATCTTGTACTTTCCGCGAGAATTTTTGTTGTTGTAGTTGCAATAAAAGTTGAGCCACTGTGCCTCGTTTGTGGTGATGTGGTCACAGTGATGAAAAAGGCTGATCTCGAGCATCATTTATATCTGGAAAGTGGGTGAGTTGCGAGGACAAATATGGATGAATTTTCAGTAAAATTGTTCCATAATGTCAGTTTTGAAGAACCATCACATAGTCAGATTACTTATGTTGCACAATGCAGTGAAGTTTGCATCTCTGTTTGGGATAACCTACTTCTGTGAGCAGCTCCTTTCAAAAGTGACTCTTGCAAAGACTTGGTTCTGCTTAAGACTGACAGAGTCATACCAAGAAAATCAGCTCAGAGTAGCATCATTATCATTTCTACCATCTGAAATTAGATGCCTTGCCAAAGGGAAGCAGTTTCAGCTATCGCCTTAGATGTTAGTGTGATATACTGTATGTTTTCAATAATTGAGTATGGCCCTTGAAGGATGTTGTTAAAACTGAAACGACCCTTGACAGGATAAAGGTTCCCCACCCCCCTTACACTCTACCTCTTACCTGTCTGTGTCCAAAGTCATTTAGGATGGTGGCCAGTTTCTTAGTGTTGGCGTACTGACGTTGAGCGACAACAGCTGGGTTGGGATCCCTCCAGTCCACAGAGAGCCGGTGAAGCCACATCTCAGCCTGCTGCAGGTGTGGCTGCTTCAGACTGGGATCAAAGCAGTGGACCTCGCATCCTGCCTTGGCGAGGGAATGCTCCAGGGACCGA
Source organism: Centropyge bicolor (assembly GCA_037975185.1). Lineage (NCBI taxonomy): Eukaryota > Metazoa > Chordata > Actinopteri > Pomacanthidae > Centropyge > Centropyge bicolor. Next base: position 8,237,992 of record JBBMOC010000006.1, read on the forward strand.
TCGTCCACGCCCAACCTGCAAGGCACGCAGCGCAAGACAAGGTCGAGCATGTTAAAGATAAGGTAAATAGCTATGATTATAGATTATAATGTATTTAGATATCTGAATGCATCCGATTGTCTTTACACAACGTTAAACATTTGAAAACGTATAAATAATACTGGACAAACTAATGGGTTGATCTCTTGGTGGCACTAGATGAAAAGTTAAGGGATCGGCGAATTATTAACATCTGGAGAGTATTAAAAGCTCTACAAAATTTCACAATCTTATGGCAATAGTTGTGGAGAGATTTCACTCAAAGACAAATATGGAGAGGACAAGTTGATCGGATTCACCCTCTGGGGACCATGAATATTTATATAAAATGTTATGGTAATGCATGTAGTAGATGTAGAGATATTTTACTGGATGAGTGAAAACGAGGCATATTTTTAGACAATCCATCCACTTATTGTTGAGATGTTTCAATCTGGATCATTCAGTATTTCAGTATAATTGAACCACAAGGCTATAGCATGGATTAAAAAGTAGGTTTGTATGAGATCAAAGTTTCCTACTGGTATAGAGAATCAGGTATTGTATGACCACATGTATTGCAATTTATAATTTTAGACCCTGACAGAGATGGATGGACGAATGCAGCTTTAACACCTCAACACTTCCTTCCTCACCACATTCAGTCCGAGACATTGTTACACCTTCTAATGAGATCAGCTGCTTTTTACTGTATGGGAGTGAGTCAGATTTCATGGGAAATCTAATGAATGACTTGTCAACTCAAAATATAACCATCCGCTTTCCCGTCAGGCGATCAGCTGATAGCACCAAGGGCAACCGCTTATGAGCACGAAACAGGATAAGGGCTTCCTGTTTTAATCCAATGCAAACCGAGTTAGAACTTTTAAACCTACATGCATTGTTATACTTTATGTTAAAGGGAAAACGTGGATGCTTTTCTTTCATCTTTTGCTGTCCTCCTTCTTCAGTGGCCTGCTTCTCCAGCATGAATATGTAAATCTGAGCATACAGACACATTTCCCTGTATCTCTGTCTCTTTCATGCTTCTCCCCCTCTCGCTGTTCTTCTCTCTTTATCGCACCCCTCCCTCCTCTAATTCTGCAATTTTCTCCCTTTCTTCCTTTCTCTGTCGCTGTCTCCGCATTCCCTCGTGTCTAGTTTGTGCTGCGGCTGTGTTCCTGTAATTGTGGCAGAGGGAGTACATTTCATAGCACGCGTCTTTTTACAGATGAGGCACCGGGTCCCTGAATGCATCCCACTGGCAGGCAGATGAGAGATGAGTATATGGGAGGGATTGAGATGCAACTAGACGTCTCTTTTTACCGCGCTAAATATTTCAGATACATCACTGAGAGTTTCCCAGTGTCTGCTGCGTGCTGTGTTGGCCGGGGAGTCGCTGCGGTGATGACAGGGATCGGGGATTGCTCGTGGAGAAGATGGGGGACTCGTGCTGATAAAGTGTCTCTACTAGTCTTGATATCCTCTCTCATGAGACTCAAGAGTGACTGTAATGTCACGGGAAGCAGATGTGTACATGTGATGGGTCACAAACACCTAGTGGGTTATAAATCTGAGCTCTTATGTCAACAGCCTGTCTGGATGTTGTGAACCTCAGAGAAGAGGCTGGGAAACAAACTGCGTGGGCCTGGAAACTATCTGCCGTCTGCTTGTTTCCTTCCCTTTCAAATTCTCCTTTTTACCCTTAAACCTTTGTTTCAAATGCCACAGTGTTCTCAAAATATTCCTATCTTTGTGACTATGAGCCTCTCCACCTCCATCCTCGCTCTCTTTTCGACCATGCGCCCCCTCCCTTCATCTCACATTGCAGCGCGTTAACATATGCATGATCAATGAGTGATGAGATGCAGGTATTTTTAATTCCCCTGCTGTGCTTTAACCTATATGAATGCTCTAAATTTGAATTCGCATGCCCTGCAAGGAAAGACGTCCTGAGTGGACCTCATTCAAATTCAAGCAACAATAGTCTTTCTGTGCTTCTTGGATAAGTTCAGGATAAAGATAAAAAAAAGTTGGACTGACTTTGCTAGACTATCGTCTGTGTTCCTTGGGGCAAAAAAAAAAATGAGACAGTGGTTAGTTGAGGAAATCTAGTTCGCCACTTCAATGACATCTAAGGAGCAGAACAAAGAAGAGAGACCTCAGTTTGCCCTCACGTACATTTCACTTGTCAGAACAGGAAACCCACCGTTGTAATTAACAACATTAATCACGGCACGGTTGCATTAAGTGTCCCGGTAAGTGATTCCAGTGAGGCGGCGTGTGTAATAGACCTTTTCACTGGAGACATTTTGACGGGTCAAAGTAGGAAAAGCTAATAACGTTACTAATAACATTAATGACGGCTCTGCTCTGTTTAAGTGTTACGACACCAGGTCCCTGATATTGAAGCGACTAAATTTCATCCATAATGAAATTTGTCATTTTCACCTGTAAAAAAAAGGTCTGTACAAGAACCTTGGAATTGACTCACATAAATGGAATGTGGTTTTTTTTTTTTAAATGTTATTAAATACACCTCTGGATCAGGATATTTTGACTCTGTTCAGGCTCTTTAGATGCAGGTTTGTGAAAGCATCTAAATGTGGATTTCTTTTTCTGAATCCTGTAGTGCTGTCTTGAAAGACAAACACACACACACACACACACACACACACACACACACACACACACACACACACACACACACACACACTACCTTTTGTTGTAAAGATTAAAGATAGAGGTGCACTCTAACCTAAAGGTAATATTACAGCTGTCCCAAAAGACCCAAATCTTCCAAATAAATCATTCAAAATAAGCAGAGGTCAAAACCAGGAGTCAGGCAGGCAGGAGCAGAAAAACAGGAAGCAATGAACGCTGTTTAGTAAAGTGCAAAAGACAGTGGGGCAGAGGATGAATGAAAGTGAGCTGGTAGAAATACTCCTGAGAGAATCAGAAGGAAAGGGGGAGCAGGTGAGTAAGTGGGTGGAGCAGGTCAGATGATTACACTGGAGTTAAGGGAGGGCAGGAGGGTGTCGCTGGAATGAATGTATGACAGAGAAATCAGGAGGGATTTGTGACAGTAGCCTCTGCTTCAAATACACAAGTCTGCACCTAGGCTTAACAGTGAAGATAACATCCTCCCTCACTGAACAGAAGCTTTGACCTCTTTGTGCCACAATAATTATTAACAACAGCCACAACTGCAACAACAATACTAGTTATTGTTCTTATAATTTTTTTGATTTTCTAACAGTCCAGTGTGAATACCCCTGTTGTAGGAGCATCAGACGTGCTCGTTTTAATTTGCCAGAATGTGGATGATAATTGATGATTCATCATCTGAGACAATCTTTGCGTCATTACAGTAAGCATCTGTGTGTGAAGAAAAAACTTGAAGATTGAAATTAGTGTGAGAGGAGGGAGGTTGAGGACGAAAGATCTAAGTTCGAGTGCGAGAGGTGAAAGGCTGGTGATTGGTCTTTCATGTGGAAAAACATCCTGCAACCCCTAACCCATCCACCACCATGTGACAGACCAATCAGAGAGCAGCTGCTCTTCCTGCCCAGACGCAGCCGTCCACGGCTCGTTAAACACCATGCAAATGAGACGTATCAACTGTACACATACACACACACACACACGTGCAAACATATGCATACAAGAGTACACACACAATAGTCAGCAATGCACTGAATCCAACACACACACTTATTAGTATTTGATATTTCTATTAAAGCCAGTGTTGTGTGCAGCAGTGGCGAGTAGCTGAGGGTATTGCAAGTCTCCTGTATAGCAGAGCAGATTCTCCTGAGAATAGGATACTCAGCATACCTGGCAGAGATTCAAAAGTATGGACTGTGTGTGTGTGTGTGCTCGCGCGTGTGTGCGTGCATGTACTATGAATCTAGGTCAGATAGGGGACACAGGGAGGAGAATATCACTTGGTGCATCCAGAAAAGTTGAATTTAAGACGGCAGTTTGACTTGTTTAACTGTTATAAAGGACTTTTTTTTAAAAGATACTCATGAAGTTTCTGTTTTTCATCGAATTTCATTTTTAAGGTTGCCTCACTGTTGTTGCATTAGCCAGAGTTGAGGGGTGACTTAGCGAAAGTTGTGAATTCATTCCAGAGGTCTTAAGGGATCAGTTAGATAGAAAAAAAATGGTAATGCAGCTTTTGGAAAATCAGAGCTGTGAGTCACATTTTTTGGAAGCTGATATTCAGGTCAAATGTTAAAATGTTTGCATAAATAACTGACAGGACGCATAATAACAGTCCTTTTATTTTTGGTGCATGTCCATGTTGCTGGTCAGCATGGGTGACCTCTCATCAGTCAGCCAGAGGATATCAGATATGTTTTCCTCCAGTCTCTCCGTTTGACCCCTGACCCCTTCTGCATAGAGAGGCAGGAAGCCAGAACCAGCAGTAAGCCTGCATCAGTGTCTGAGCCTTGGCTGCCTCGGTGCCCACACACCTGTGCTGTCTCTCAACAGTCAAATTAATAAGCTCCCCCTTCTCCTGCGGAAAAATCCCTCCAGATCTCTGCAGCACCTCAGCACAGTGGGGGGGGGCCCAGCGGGGCAGAGACCGGGCCGAGCTGATCCGCCACACAAAGCCAACTGGGAGTGATTGACTCTCCAATCTTAAGAAGGTCAAATACCTTGGTGGCCCGGGTCGACTCCGTTCAAGATTACTTGCCACTCAAGGAGAGGAAGCACAGGTGGAGTGGATAGTCCTGGTAGATGTTGGAGGCACAGTTAAGGTAGAGAGAGGATACTCATCTTTACTCAAAAGATTACCCAGGATAATAACTGCTACCTGGCCCCAAAACACCAGCTGAATATTTCTTCTTTGTTGGAGAAAGACGTCTCCTGAATAAATATAGGCTCTGTGACCAATTAGTCATTGAAATGGGTGGACATAAAAAGGGAGCTAACAGGGGATGACGAGATAGAGATGTGTGGAAAATAGGCTTTATCCTTTGATGAAATAGTGGGGAGAAAAACCCAAATTCCTCCTCAGTCTAAACAGTCACGGGTGAAGCGACGACTCCAGCGATGATGACTCGATACATCACAGCCTGTCACGGAACCAGATGCTGCGAGTAGCTGCCACATCTGCAGATAACTCACCGACTGTCTGAAAATTAATGTTGTGAACAATCCTGTTGCTCTGCAGATGCTTTAGATGACGACTTGTCTCAAAACTAGTGAAGGTTTTTTGTGTGATTACAGGTAGAATCAGATGCATAAATAAGTTTGTCTGTACGCACCCGAAAGAGTAAATCCTGCAGTGTTTGCTCTGTATTCTGTGGGTCAGGCTGTACTTGGGGTCCAGACATGCGGCCCAGGCACCCTTGGTCCCCTGCTGAGCAGCTTCCTCGCTGGCCAGCGATGTACACGACACCTAGACACATAAAAACATGCACATATTAAAAAGACCAATTCCAATATTGAGTACCTGAGCTTCTTTGTCAGGGTTACTTACTAATGTTCCCTTAGTCAAACTAGGAGCCCTGCATTGCAAATATAATGTACAATCTGAGCAAAACAAGCACTATATTGGGAAATTAATGTTTTTTCCTCCAGAGGAAAGAGTTGTATTGACTTTTGACTTTCTGCAGCGTTAACGCAAATCTGTTCTCAAAGAGCTAGAGAGCATCATACATCATGCCTAAAACCACAAGAACAGAGCTCGGTGATGCACGCAAAGCAAATGTTACTAAGCAAATGTAAGCATCTGTTAAAACCATGTAAACATTCTGTATGCAGTGAAGCCATGTGTCATGGATTAGTGCGTATGTATGATGTCGAACCAGGCTTTAACATGACAGCAGAGTTTGTGCTCTTGAGCTTTAGACAAATTTTGCTCTGGGTACTTGAGTTTGTCAGCGTTAGTCTAACCAGGTATTGAATGAGTGGATTTAGTCAAATGTGCCGGGGAGTTTAAACAATCGCACCAGCATTTATAAGTCAGATCTGAACTGTCCTGATGTGATAAACATCTGGACACAAATGCTATAAATCCCTGGAAACTGCTACTGAATTTGACTCTGGGCTGGTGTGTGTTTGGGCCTCAGTGTTGAACTACGGTATACACACCATTCATCATGATGTAGAGCGGGGTCTGCTGCATCAGCAGCACCAAGTCTCTCAACAACGGAGTGACAGAAGAGAGGAATGAAAGACAGATGATAAATACAAGTAGATTGTATTGTAGATGTATTCCCTCTTTATGTACTTTATATATGATGAAGGTTGAAATTCAACCACTTATAAGGAGAAACATAACATTGCTTAAACAGCTCTATTGTAATGTAACAAGCTAATTGTTTGTATCCATTCATAAATTCACTCATCCATTCATTTAAATCCTGAATTGAAAAAATAGATGTACAGTATTAATTTTGGAATTTGTCTCGTGAGTATTGAAGATGCCTTTATCACAAAACTACTGTCAGTCGAGAAAGTGACCACAAAATATCAGAGTCCCTTAGTCTCAGCATATCTTCAATGAAAAACCTTTTTAAATACTCTACAATAAAAGTATCAACCAGAATTTTCATTACTTCTCAGCCCTGAAACTGTGTCCTCAAATCAACTTCTACTCATCCAGAACCTGCAACGTGTTTATGTGACTTTCTGTATGTTTATATAAAGCACGCAGAGGCATAAACTGTGTACACGTGTACACATGTCGGTGTGTTGGTCTTGTGCAGTACATCTGCAGCTTCACAAGTGACTAAGCTTCAGTCGCAGGAGCAGCTGCTCAAATGTTTGCTTTCTGGTTTCTTTAAGCTCCATCTGCTGCAGCGAATCCATTCGCAGAGGACAGAACGATATTGGCTCAGACACGATGATACGAAACATAAATCTGCAGCTCTGCCGTAGACCATTCGAGTGTAAACAAGATAGCGTGTGTGGAACTGTGCGTGTGTGTGTGTTCCCGTATTGTCCGCTGTGTATTATCTGCTGCAAAACGTACAGCTCAGTGTTCGCTCAGGTTAATTGAAATGAAGCCTGAGCGGAATGTTTTACAGCCACGTAAATGTGTAATTAAAGCAGCGAAGAATGGAGGAAACGATAAGTGCTTTCCAAAAATATTCCGTCGTGGGAGCGATGTGTTGCGCCGTATTTTATACAGCCTTTTATAGAAATCAGCACTAATCTGTTTACTTCAAATTGATTTGAAACTCTTCATTATTCATGTCTTCATTCTCAGGCCAACACCAGAGTTCCTTTGTGAGTGAGTTAATTTTTTACAGCTTCAAAGGAACCTCTTAGGCAAAAACCGTCCATCCCAATCCAGATGAGTATAGTCATCTCAAAGTGAAGTCAGTTTTTATTTATTTATATAGCCCAATATCACAAATTTGCTTCAGGGGGCTTTGCAATCTTTAAAGCATACAACACCCTCTTTCTCTCCGGGGGTCTGCCCTGGGGTAGTCGGACGTGCCTGGAAAACCTCTGGAGGAAGGCAGCCGAGAGGCATCCTGATCAGATCCCCTGCCACCTCAACCAGCTCCTTTCAACACAGAGGGCCAGCAGATCTACTTCAAGCTGTTTGAGCTGCTTACCAGGGTGTTTGTTGTGGCCAATCCAGGACTAGTACAGAAGTGCAAAGCCACCACTCAGGTTCAGATCGTGCAGGCTGTTCCTCCCAGTGACGCCCAAAAGTCCAGGCAACATCCTGTCCAGGACCTCACCCAGAGACTCTAAGAAGGCCGTATGTTGACTTTGTCTGCTGCCTGGTTGATGATGCACTCGACCTCCATGAGTTTCCATATTCTTCTTTGGGGTTATGCGAAGTCAAAGCCTCACCAGTCTGCTCCCCTCCCAGGTCTGGCTCCAGCAGGGGGCCCCAGTTTCCCTGTTCCAGATGAGGTGCTGCAGCTCCTTCTTTTTTATTTTTCCCCACAATGTTTTTATTTATTAGACTTTTCAATATCAAAACAGCAGCATTACAGTAGTAAAACACAGTCTCAAATTTTTTTTCAGATACTGACCTCCCTGCAACCCCACCTGAACAATTCCCTTCTCTCTCAACCTCTCCCTTTTGTTTGAGTTACACTACGTATAATGCACATTGTGTAAAAAAAATTAAACAAAATAAATAAGAGTAAAAAAATACACAAGTAAAACATAATTCAGAAATTCGTTGGAACCACTTACAGATTAATTAAAACATAAAATATAGTAATAATAATAGACAGAAAAAGTACACCACATACTAATAAACAAATAATAATTATGTTGTACCATCACAGTTTAGGGTTAACCCTTGTGTATCTTAAGTATCTTTTTCTGAGTTTTCCCTCCTGTAGTAGTTTTATGACATCACTTTTTATGAAATCACTGAATGGTTTCCAGATATCCTCATACACTCCCAATTTATTTTTTAAAATAAATGTTATTCTCTCCATTGACATACATTGTGCCATGTTCTTTATCCAAGCACCAATTGTAGGTGCAGAATTTTTCCTCCAGTTAAAAGCTATAGTTCACTTCTGCAGCTCCTTCTTGGCTGACTCACGTGGGGTCTGTGAATCGCTTTTAGTCTTGCCCCTCCCCTGGAACCAATTTGCCTTTAGAAGACCCTACCAGAAGCTTTTGCCCTTGCCAACACAGCTCCCAGGGTCGCAGGGATGCAAAAACCCCCTTCCACCACGATAAGGTGGCGATTCTTGGAGGAGCAATTTGAATAATCCTCTCCCTCTAATCAGAGTGTTGGGCGACGGGTCAGGCAGGCAGGGACCAGCTGAGTCAAGTGCAGAGTCAACGCATGAAGGGGAAATTAAAGTCACCCCGTGCGGACACAAGAATTGCACTGTACATGTGGGTGGCACAATAATCTATTGATTGAAATGAATCTGGAGCACGCTCCGTCGTGCCAGTCATTGTGAATGTGTTCCAGCTGAAAGCGTTCATCAGCACACAATGCGCAGTGTGCAATGAAATGCAAAATCACTCTTGATTATTTTGCCACTTCACATCTGCAGACTTATCAGTGGCGCTGAACTGCTGACTGCTGAACGCTGCTACAGCGAACACTGAGCTGTAAAAATTGACCTGAAAGAACATTCTCATTGAGCATACATTATAATGAATGAACAAAGGCTACTTATTGTTGTTAGTCTAATCGGGGAAAAAAAAAAAAAGATCCTCCAGTACATTTCACGCTGTCGTACTTTTATAGAAACACTCCTCTTATCTGTGTGTGTGTGTGCATGCATGCAGGATACACTGACTGCTATTGATTGGACAGTCGTGTCGCAGGCCATCTCTCTGAGTAACAGCTCCACCAGGCACTGTGTCAGTCAGCATTATGGCTGAGGATGCTGCTGTACGCCCTCCAACTCCCTCCACCCTCGCCTGTCACCGCGCATGATGGACAGCTTCCCACAAGCTCACACACTTACGCACACTCATGCAGTCGCTTTCTCTCTGTTCTTGTCCTTGTCTCCTTTTTTTCGCACGCACAAATACAACACATGCACACACATACACACACACACATACATCTCAGGGCTAATTCATTATGAGCTGAATGTCTGCTTTGTGAAAGATATTGAATGAGTGCTTAGTCATTTGGAGTGGGGTACTCTGTGTTCTCACTATATTGTGCGAGGGGGGGAAAAGATAAGTTGCTGATTTATCCCAGAGCCAATTTCATTTCAATAAAAAAAACGCTGAACATGTAATCCAAAAAAAATGTCCTTCTGTGTGTTGGACAGCGAAAGTGAAACCGTGTCTCTGCATTCACTTCACAACAGGGACAAGGTCGCAGAATTTCAGGCGTCCCTCGATATGTCTCAAATTGTGACGCCTTAATCGATTTGTAGTAATTTAATACTGACACAAAGCGGCAAACAAAGCACAACATCTCATTGATTAAGAATGAATAGAGGGGCTGTGGGTTGCATCTGTATGGTAATCAATAGAGTAATGAGTGATGTGTGTGCTGCCGAGCAAGACAAATACTCTCTCTCGACTGAGCTGAATGTGAAAGAGGTGCCAGTGTGGCTCAGTCATGGGCCGATAGACACAGACTCTCTCTGATATACATAACAAAGACCTGTCAAAATAAAGCACTTCCTGGCCTTCTAAAGCAACAGCCACTCCTATTATCTGTCTCCGAACTGCAGTCTTAATGCTACATCTATCCATCTGGTGACAATATTTAGTTCATCTTTAGTTAAAACAGCAGATGCATGTTGCAGTTTTGTAACATAGGTTGCAGCAAAACATCAAACACAGCCAATATCAGCAATAATGAATACAGAAAAAAAAACCTCATTAACAATGAAACAAGGTTAAAGCTGAGCAACCAGGCGCTTGCAGAGCGAGAGTCATTATAATTAATTGAATTTACAGCTCTTATCTAAAAACAGCACATGTTCAGATTCTCCTCGCAAAAAAGTCAATAGAGAAAATGTGCCAACAAACCGGCAAACCTGCTTCCTGTTTCACACTTCAATCATACTGTTGCATCTTTATATCTGCTCTTCAAATCTCCCACATCAGATTGTACTGCCCTCATTCGTCCGTACTGTATTTGAACAGTCAGCATTTGCACCAGATGACACACGGTTACAGCTAATGTATATCAGAAGCTCTGCGGCAATATTAGTTCTACTTTTTGGGAAATAAGCTGCTGGGAGTTGCATGAGAAGATTGATATCGCTCTCGTGTCTGTATGTAAAGTCTGGAGCTGGAGCCAAGAGGCGAGTAGTTCAGCTTATCATAAAAAATGGAAGCAGTAAAAATGACAAGTCGTGGCTTTAACAAATAGTTACTTGGCAAATACATACCGAGCTTTGTCAGCAAAATAAAATGCAGACTCATGCTCCTTTTTGCTTTTTAATTTTTCTAATGCACTCCTTGTTGGAATAGTATCAGCAATGTACTGTGTAATTTTACACATGTCTGATCCTCTTTGTTTAATGTTGGACATCACTGTGTGTCTCATGTAATTGTGACCTTTCAAGGAAGCATTTAAGCCAAGTCTGGCAGGGGAAGCATTCAGGTCCTGTACTTAAGTAAAAGTAGAAATATCAAACTATAAAAATACTCTATAACAAATGAAAGTCTTGCATAGAAAATGTACAATATAGAAGTAATATTAGGGCCCTGAATAATTCATAGTGAATATACTTATTAGGTTATTGTGATGCACTGATGATGGTGGAGGTGGGGCTAAATTTAACTACATACTGTTATATGCTGCCCTAACTATAGCTGGAGTTAAAAGTACAATGTGTTCATTGAATTGTAGAAGTAAAAAAAAAAAAACCCAATATGAAACTACAAGTTCTTCAAATTAGTACCACAGTACAGAATTTGAGGAAACCCAATTACTGCAGATGACAACATTCATTTTTATTACATGAAACAGAGGAAAATAAATCTAGTTTTCTTCAATAGGAACTCATTCCAGTAAGAAGTCAATGATTACTCACTTGTGGTGTTGTGATGTAGCTGAGGAACCTTTTAGCTTCGTCCTCCAGCGAATGACTGTCACTGGCCCAGGGCTCCAAGTCTATGTGCCACCGAGGACTCTGTAATGGAACACACACACACACACGACCATTAACAATGAAAAGAACATGAAAATTGACAATTAACTAACATCAAAGTAGGCCACTCCAAAGAAATCCAGTGCAAGGACAACAACAAAGGGAGCTTTTATTCTTCCAGGTATTACAGCCCACTTGTGTATAACCACTGATGGAAATGGAACTAGGTCACAATGTGCTCAGTGGAGGATTTTTTTTTTCCCACCTGTGTGTTGCTGTGACAAATAAACTGCTAAAGTTCATTTCCACTGGTATTTTAGTCAAATGGGGGCTTGCTATTTATTCTTGTGCATTATAAAAAAAGTCCAGCAGTGATTGGAGAAAGGAGACTTCACCATCAGCTGGCTGCGGCGGCTCAGAGCTGCTGTGTGATCACATTCCTAAGACCTGGCAGAGCCCCGTTTTATAGCCTGCTTCGTTTCTGGGGGAATGTGCCTGTTTATGATTAGAGGAGAAGGGAAGCGAGATGGAGAGTTAACAGGCAGGGAGGGAAAGTAAAAGAGAGGGACGAAGCTGCGATGATGCATTTTGCTGGTTGCGCAATTATTTATTGGGTCAAACACCACGGCCAAGCTTTCATTAGCAGCCCTGGTATAAATTAGCAGGGGTGATTTCACGATACAGCGCTTCTCTGCCCGGGACTCTCCAGCCCCTCGTCGGTGTTTTATGGGTGCTGCAGTTTATTTTCAGATTTTCCATGGACATGCACAGATAGTTTTTGGCTCGGCTAACAAGATCGTGTTTGGGTTTGTTCTGCTGCTGTAGGCACATCTGGTGAACAATCTGCAAAGGGCACTATGGTGACATCAGGTCTGTTTAGGAAAATAACCTTGTGTTGGAATTCGCTCCCATGTTTCCAAGCCTCTCTTTCTTTCCCTCTGTACTCACAGTTCTGCCCTCCGGTTCAGCTTCGTAATTGCAGGCTCAACACAATGGGCCTCATAGCTCAGACACTTTGATCTACAATTACGCTATTGATTTGAACAAAGGTGGTTTTGTGTGATTTGCCGTGAAACTGTAGGTTGCGGTCTTTGACATTTGAGATTGTGTGTAGGTCAGCTTTCTTATTTTTTCATGTGTGCAACAAGCCACTGGATATTTACCCGAGCCCACACACATTCACACATTCTTAATACTGCATTATTTAATTTACTTCAATGTGTTGTACTATCAGCATGTAAACATCATATATATTTTATTACAAGCCTTTAAATACATGCATGTGTACATATTTTTACACATGCATCTGTTTATTTCTACATATACACATAGATCTGAATCCATGCACACACTCACATACATAGATTATCTGCTAATGGGCTGTCTTCTCTTCTTCAGTGCACATGTACAAACATGTACTCGCATATACATACAAACCCACACATATGCACTGCATATGGGCATGCACATACACTCACAGCGCACTGCTAATATATTATCTATGACAGCACCGTGTGTGTCATTTCCTCCTCCAGTGATGCTGATCCTGGACCTGCCAACAGAGAGAATCAGCTGTCCCTGTAATGGCTGCAGAGCTGGATCCACGCAGCACGATTCACTGTTTGGCATTCAGCCTTTAATCGATTTGCGGCGTGTCAAAACATCTGAATGCTTGCCGTGCCTCAGCTCTCCTCCTCCTCCTCCTCCTCCTCCTCCTCTCTCCATCATATCATCCCTCTGTTTTTTCTCTATTTCCTTTCCTCTCTTTCTTGCTCTGGCTCTAATACTCTGCATGTCATCTCTCTCTCTCTCTCTCTCTCTCTCTCTCTGTTCAGTGTCTCAGTTTAGCACACTTGATGCATGATCAACGTAATTACCCTGCAGGACAAATAGGGTGATTGATGTGCACATGTGGGCTTCAGTCTATAGCTGTTATTTTCTGCAGTTTGATATTTACCTGTTGCATAAACAGGCAACACACGCACAAACACACACGCACACATAGATCGTTCATTCATGCTGTGCTATGAAGAAAATGAATAGATAAATGAAGTTATGAATTCTAAGAAAGGATGAGGGGAAATTTGAAAGGTAATTTGCACTGACTGTACTAATTTCCTTATTACTTGAAAATCTGGCCTTTTCATCTTGTGACCCTCATTAAAGAGCAAGATTGGTTAGTAATGGTTATATCTATATATAATACTGTTAGAAAACCAGGCAAGATTGGTTATACTGCATTATTCAGAGAGGCATCTCGAACCAGTTTACACAATGAGGTCAATTCTTGGTTGACTGATCCAATGTATTTTTATGAAAGTAAAGGTACATATCTATAAATCACAGCAGAAAATACACGTATAGATACAAATAAATGTATAGATATTTTAGTTTAGCTACAGAACTATACAGTTTGTTCTGATTTTAAAACAAAAAAGCAGAGATCACTGGATCAGTATTCAGTGTGAAGTATTGTATTTCTTCAGATTTTTACCTCTGGTTAAGCCTCCACAGGGAGACTTTGTTGTTCAATTCCTCCATAAAATTTTGATTCAGATCTCATAGCAGAAGACTCTCTTGCAAAGGCCAGAGAGAACAGACAGACCAAGTGCACCGACTCCAGAAAAGCAGTTTTGAGGCCAGGAGGGTTTTTACCAGAGACAGAAAAGCTACATGTCAGTCTGTTATTTACATGGAGACAAATAACATCTACTGCTGTGTGTCCTGGGACTCTCTCTGTCCCCGAGCTGCCCTTTTCATCTCCTTACAGAGTCCTCCATGCAAAAGATCAGCAAACCAGGCTCCATGCATCAGCCTGGTGCAGGTTGGGACAGGACCGCTGATCAGAGGCCAGATATCCCCGACAATGGACTCACTGGGAGGCTGCAGCGTACGAGTGTATGAATGGAAACACATTGTGCCAAAAGAGGTGTGTATCCAAGGGTTTCTAGTTTAAAGACTTTACCAGAAAGCAACGTTGCCCAAAGTTGTCAGACTGACTCGTAAAACTTCATTTTTCTAAGTCAGTTTTCCTCAAGGGCTGCAATTATTTTTCTCTTTTTGTGGAAAATAAATCCAACTTTTATCTGACACAATTTTTTTTACAGCTCTAAAACTGAGATCCAAAATACAGTTTGTGTGTGTGTACTATACTTTATATGCCTATGAGCTCTTACTAACTGCTGAGTCATCACTGAGCGGTGATGAGATTAGCGTTAAGTCCCGTGTTCAGTCATGCACCGACAAGTCATCAGCACCTCGGGGACAGCGCAGGTGAGCAGTGTTAATAACAAACACACAGAACATCACTGGCAAACTATCGAGCCTCAGCTGTTCAGACTTTAATCCCATGACATCAGGAAAAAATGCATCCTCAGAAAGAGCATTTCAGGCCATGACATGAATGAAAGGATTGACAATGGAAGTGGTTGACGAGGTTGGTGCGGTGATATTGGGAACGAGAAAAGAGTAAATCTTGTGAAGAAAATGTAATTGCGCTGAAAATTTGCACAAAAGTTGTTGAAGTGTCAGTTTAAATGACAAATTAAGTTTGATGGATCAATTGAAGTGGAGGTCTTACAAGAAATTAGTGTCAGTTCAAGTGTATAAAAAGTTCACTGCTAAAAATGTGAGACATTTGAAAGAAGGGGAATTTAGAATACAGACACAAGATACAGATACAACTGACAGAAGTTGAAGTGGCAGTCAAACCAGAAGAAGCCGAAAAATGTTGAAGATTTAGTTGAGGTGTGGTCTCAGTTGAAGTGAGGGGGGTTGAAAGGAGTCGAAGATTCAGTGGCAGCTGAGATGCAATTACTGAGAGAAGTTAATTGGCAGATAAAATGGAAGTGCTGGCAGAAGACGACGTTTAAGTGACAACTTAAGTGTGGGAGGTTTGAGTGAAGTTGACGTAAAAGTTAAAGAGTTGAAAAGATTCAGCTGTACTTCAAACAGTGGCAGGAGCTGAAACAGTAACAGTAGTTTAAAAAAAAAAGCTGCTAAAACTGAGCTGGTGAGTTGAAGTGGAGGTCATGAAAGAAAGTTCAAGTGTATGAACTGAAAGTCAATTGAAGTTTTAGCTAAAGTCTAAACACTGAAAGTAGTTAAACTTAATTGTGTATGAGAAGTTGTGGTAGTGTTTTTCCAAGACCTGAAAGTGTTAGTAACATGAAATCTAAGCACTGATATGAGTTGAAGTGTGAAAACAGATGAACTCTCAGTTACGAGACAATTAATTGAATGCATCCAGAGACAAATTTTCCCTCATGGTTAAAAATGTTAATGAACATCTATTCTATTAGTATTTTATCCAGATGATTCTTGCCTGTTTTTCTCATTTTATTTCTTAGGGACATAAAAAGGCTGTTGTTTTTTTTGTTTTTTTTTTTAACACGCTTGCCCCTTGTTTGATCGCTCTGTTATGGGGCCTTTCTGCATGGCCTGCATGTCTTGATGGAGCTGGACGTGTTGGTGGATCTGCGCCTCTCAGCTTGGTGTGAGAGAGGTGTGAGCAGCCAGGCCAAGCATGAATAATCCCTCAGGGGGGGAGAGGAGAGGATGGATGGGTGAACAGGAGATGAGCGGGTAAAACACGAGAGGACTGTCTGCCAGAACAATGACGGGCGGGCGAGGAGAAGGGAGGAGGTGGAGGGCGAGGTGGAGGAGGAAATGAGCCTCGCTGTGAAGGGACGATCTACGCCTGCATATGGATTCACACCAAGAATAAAAGTCAATGCGTGGCGATCGATGGCGGCGTGCTCTGAGAGTCCGCGATCAGTGCAAACAAATTGCCACTCGTGTATCGCATGTCATGGAGGAGCCGACCACAGGTGAGCCGCCCATTTGAAAAGCATAAGGTGGCAGAAGGAGTGCTGCCAAGCCGGCCCCCGTCTGTTGGTAAAGTGCCCGGGCGCCCGAGTGTCACGCCTGCTGCTCATTTTTTTTTTGGTGATTGCTCTCACCGGGGTCCAGATGCTTTGGAAAAATACCACCAAGCTGTGCAGTCAAGAGGTCAAAGCTTTCAGTGCAACAGCGTGTGGAATCTTTTTTTAAACACCACGGATTGTCTTGAAGTTAGGAAACATGCTTTGACAGGCTGTATTTTTCTGACAGCTCTTGGGTAAAAAAAAAAAAAAAAAAACCTCAACAGCACCTCTTTGCCAAACGAAGGTCGAGACATGAGATGGACGAGTGGGCAGATAGTGGTTTAATGAAACAGCTGGTGGCTGATTCACATCGGCCCTCCCTCTGATTCCTAGTAGATGTGCTCCGGAGGCCCACGCTAATGCAATTCAGGGAGAAAATGAGAAAGATGCTTTGATTTATGTGTGATGCTCAGAGCTTTGATGCAATGTAACATTCATCACAAGAGCTTAACTAAAGAGCTTTTTAAAGAAAACGCCATTATATTAAAGACAAAAGCAGATTCCCAGTAGTTTTTTTCTTAATAATGTTAAGTTCATCTATTCATTACAGTTATCAGACATTTCACCAGTTAGTTAATACTTGATAAAGATGAACAGTGATGTTTCGGTCCCTTGGATAATGATGCTGAATATGAGGAAAGAAAAATGAGGGAAATTAAAAACTCACGGGAAAAGAAATGGACCAATCATGTTGCAGCTAAATATGCCCATCAACCACATGGAAGGCATTAGTTTCAAACAGTACACTATAATATGATTAAGATGAGATGTGAAACAGCTGGATTGTGTCATTATAATGAGATGGTAATTGATGGTGAATGGTATAACCTGTTGGATGCCGGGCTGAGATCACACACACACATTAGTCTTAAACTGTGGTTATTGTTTTAAAATCATTAATCTCGCTCTTGTTTCTCTTTACCCCCATCTGTTTCTCTATTACTGTCATCTGAGAGGTTTATTAGGCTCAAGTGATCATCTGATTATTGTCGTCACGGTAGCCAATCACAGCTTTAGCAGCCAGTGGATGCAGAAGATTAGTTGATTAAATGTAAAAGGACACTCGTTGTCAAGAATAAAAGGTCAAGTTTAATGATTTTATACATGACATTTTGGAGCAAAGCCATGATGTGTATTTACAGGTACAATTCCTTTTAGTTGTTGAAGGTTTAGGGGGCTCATGTTGATTGAATAACTGTGAAATAATAATACTGTGAAAGATTAAAAAAAATAGTTGTTGAAATTGTGGGGTGGTTTTGAGGTTAGCCCTCTAAGAGAAAGAATATAGATCCTTGTACTCAACAAAGCCCATGAAAAAAACAGCATTAACACTATGTTTTTCTGTCAGCCCAGAGGCCATTTGTTCCTACTGAACTCACGAATGTATGGTTACATTCTCTTCAAGCAGATCTCCCGAAACAGCTGAGCACTGTAATTTTTAACAAACGTTAGTCAAACACAAGTAAATAGTGCATTAGATTGGGACCATATTCTGCTGTAGACTGTTGGCTCACAATAAACGACAATGCCCCTGTTCGTCATAGTGAAAGAACATGATACCCAGAGCAATGGTGTGGCTAACTGATCTTTTTGTATAATCATCTTTATTCTTCAAAGATGCAAAGTTTACACAGAAAACGAATATTAGACAGGTTTGATTTAATGATCAAATCAGACCTGTTAATCCGAATAAGATCCCTGCTGTGCTCTGTGTATTCAGGATATACAGCATAAGTGAAAGCTATCACAGTGCATGTTGAATACATACTGTGCTGTATCAGTTTATGATAGATCAAACATTACTGTCAGCATGCCTGTATAATACACACGGGATAATCGCAAAGAATCAGCTTTGCTAAGCTCTATCGTCCTGACTAATCTGGGAGATGGAGAGACTGTCAGTCGGTCCAGACCCAGCTGTCTCCTCTTCCTGCATTGTCATCTCTGTTCCTCTGGCAGGCCCAGATCACCGGCCAATCCCAGCTCTCTCTCTCTCTCTCTCTCTCTGCCAGAGCACAGTGAGAGACAGAGACGGTATAACAGAATTAAAGCGGAGGATTACGCTGATCTTTTTTTAATAAAGGCGGTAATCTCGGAAGAGTTTAGCCTCGGCCTCAAAGGCAGAGTGATGCTGCAAAGAAGCCTGTGGAGGAGTGGAGAGATGTGCGAGGAGTAGGGGGAGGAGGGGGAGGGGTGGAAGTGAAGTGTTTGTGTGTGTGAGGAAGAAGAAAGAGAGAAAAATTGAAGGTTGAGGCGCAGATGGTGTAGATGGAGGATTAAGAGATTGTTCTCCTCTCAGTACAGTTTTTCCTTCGATGCAAAAAAAAATTGAAGTCTAACAAACCCACATCTGGTATACATTTACTGTAAGAGGGAGACTGTATCAGTGTGTGTGACAGACAGAGAGAGAGAGAGAGAGAGAGAGAGAGAGAGAGAGAGAGAGAAAGTTGGACAACGACTGAAACCATTCTAGAAATTTTTATTGTGCAATGGAGCTGCTGAATTAATCTCTGAATATTATTCACATTGAGGCTTTGCATTCTTGCTCCACACACTGTGCTACATTACAGCACACACACACACACACACACACACACACACAAACACTTACTTACTTATGTCACTTTTGGGGAATTTACATAGACATACATTCATTTCCTGGAGACTAGCCTGAAGGACTACCTGACCTTAACCGTTCATATTTACCTTAAACAGTTACCTTAAATCACAGTTTTCCAAAATGGGGACACAACTTTTGTTGCACAAGCTGTCACCAATTAACTGCCTTGTGTCTGATCTATGTCCCCAATTTGGACATAAGTGAGTATACACACGCACACACACATGTTCTTTATTCTGCAGACTGATACTCCTTGGCAGTAGCACTATCTGCCCAAGTACCATATATCAAACCCGATCGAAGACCAGTGCGCGCCCATTTTCATTTAGCAATTTGTGCCATCGCCTGCACGGCAGCATCATTTTCTGTCCATCCAGTTTAAAGCATAGCTGATCTGGGAGCAGTATTTAACCATCTTGTCAGTGCAAAGTTGTATTTTCTTGCTTTTTTTTAGGTGCTACAAACGTCCTCAATGTGTGCTAAACTCAGAAAACCATATTAGTCCTTGCTGCCTTTGTTTTCCAGCAGCACGACACATTTTATTATACATGTTATATTACATTCTTATATTTAACTTCTGCACTGTTTTATGTCTCAATTTTAGTTTCTCGTTTCTTGTTGGAATGAGCTTGAGAGTTAAAGAATTCATTGCCAGCGACTGCTTCAGTGTAATAGCATAAAATGATGAAGTGATAAAGTGTTGAAGACAGAGGGCAAAATGACACGCATAAGAACGTTTTATGAGTTGAATGAAGCATAAATTCATCAGATAATGGAGGCATAAAAAGAGAGGATAGCTGTCTTTAAGTGGCAAGGCCAAACCCTTCAGAAACCTGACAAACTAAACAAATAAATCTCACCAATTGCTGCTCTATTCAATGACTCAAATTTGTTGTGACTGCTGCCCATTTCCAGCCATTTGTATACTCTACAAGAGTGTGTGTGTGTGATGGAAGGACTTTTGATTGGAAGGTTGTGTAGATGTCACTTTAAACAAGACATAACAAGTGCACAGCGCGCACGTGGGCGACAGAACCGCACCAACATGTGTAGACTAAGCATGATCTAACGCAAAGCCACAGCGGGTTGTTGTTAAGGGCCTTATAAAATATGTGAGGTTTTAAACGGGGAGGCAGCTGCGTGTGGCTCGGTTTGACGGTTTTCCATCAGTCATGTGTGGTTTCCAGATAACTCTCAGCACAACAGCTGCTTTTTCAGAAAATATGTAATCTCTCTCTCTCCCTCTTTCACATTCCGTTCACATCGCGGCGACGTCACTCAGACATATACAGATGCTCCTGTTCATCACAGCAAGCGGACAGGAGCGCGCTGTGTAGTGAGATGCAGCTCGGATAAAAGATGATTGACGCGCGCGAGAAGACGCGTTGCTGTCTGATTTGATCGCATTTGAATCGAGCCCTCTTGGCCGGCATCTCAGGAGACAGATGGGCTCTTATTGTTAGCAGGCTTGTAGTTAAAACCTGAGTGCGTGCGCGTGTGAGTGTGTATGATTGTGTGTGTGTGTGCGCGCGCGCGTGTGTGCGTGCATGTGTGTGTGTGTGTGTGTGTGTGTGAGTCTATCCATGTAAGTGTGCGCCTGTCTTCCTGGACAACATCCCAGTTCTGAGATCTGTGTTTGATGTCTAGTTGGGGAGAGCAGAGGGAGCACGCTGAGAACCATATGACATTTACTTCCTGAGATGGAGCTGGAAAAAAACAGGGAGAGAAAGATGACAGAAAGATGGTCGAAGACAGGCAGTAATTTTCTGTCTTGGTTCATCGTGCTACTTTTTTTTTTCCTGCCAATTTGTCTGTTTGTTTCTAACAACACAAATGATTACCGGATATGAAAATGGAAAGATATTCTGAGAGATGGCAGGGGAGATGTATATTTCGAGCCACATCATATAATATAATTGACGACATTCATGGTTGCTGTGTGAGATTAGTGTCCTGCCAACGTTATTACCGAGCGGCGGCGTCTCCACCAGCACTCAGCTTGTGTTTGCGTTTCTGAACTCATCTCCCCACCCTGTGCCTTCCTCTCCATATGCTTTCCATTGTCATTATCGCTCAGCGTGAGCTATCAAATAAACACTGCAGATGTAGAGTGAGAGACAGAGGCAGAATTATTCTTTCCAAACCGGGTTTTGAATAAAGCTTAAAGCAGCAACAAGCTCTTTAAACAACTGTTCTTGAGGTTCACTGGTGTTCTCTGTTGCTTTCGTGGGCTAAGTGGTGTGTGTTGTCTTTGTAACCAGACACGTGTGCGTCAAACGCTCCTGCTGTACAAACAAACCTTTTTGGTGACACACACAAGTGCACATTTGCCAGAAGCAGGTATTCATGATCAGTGCATGTTCGGATGGGGCGTCCCATGATGGGAGTGAAGGCCCATTTCAGAGGTCAATGCATGCATTCATATCAGCTGGGAGGGAGGCTGAGAACTTCGTGGAATGTTCCAGACAAGGCGTCCGTGTCTGAGGGGAGTATTGTGCGACGGAGATTCTGTGACTTGACAGTTTGACACTGACTTTCCCCCCTCATCCAGTGGGAGCCTTTGTCCGCTACCGGTTAGCGCACACAACAGGCCCACTGTGTGTTCAGTCAATAACATTTAAAGTGCATGGAGTGGCTTCTGTTTTTGCAGCGTATGGTTTTGATCATCTTATTCGAGGCAGCTTTTGCACAGATCTGCATTTGAAAACTTGAAGGTCTAAACTTTTTTTTTTTCCTGTCAGTCAAGTTTTCAATAAGAGAATTTAATTTTGGGATCCGACACAATAACAGTACTGATATCTTCTCGCTCCAGATCTCATGCATCTCATGTTTAAAATGTGTGTATACCCTCGCTTGTGGCAATTAAATAGTCATATTACTTTAAAGTTTGCAAAGAGAGAGAGAGGGGAGGGTGTGATTGATTATCTGAAAGGTCTCTTTGTGCTTCGCTCCCCCATAACTTGGCAGAGATTCCAGGCCGGCCTGTTTTCTTTGGTCGGACTTGGATACTAATCTCGTATTGAGCAAGCAAATCTGTGTGCCTGTGTAGAGCTGTTTACTTCTCCAAGGTGGCTGGCGTGAGCATAAGGAGTGATGCCATGTCACTGCGGTTATATGATCCAAAAATGTGGGCAATCAAAGGACTCATATATAGAAACATATGCATTTTTTCCCTCTGCTCCGATTTGATCTACCTGGAGTTATTACGTCTTAATATGTACATGAAGGCTGCTTTAAAGGTGCCTGTGATCCTAAAGTACAAACTGATTATGATGCTCTTGTTGTTGCTGAACAAAGAACTCTAAAAAGACGCTACTCCACAACCTTGAATCAGAGTCAGAAGAAAAGTTCATTCTTATATTCACACATATCTGTCTGTTAAATATGAATTTTCAACCATTAGAATGAAACTTTATGAAGCTTTTTCCAATGGTTTGTATATTTGTTTGCAATAACCCCTACAATTGAGCGAGTAAGCATATGATGTTGCAAAATGTTGAACTATTCCTTTAAGCTTCAAAGGAAGAAATTGTATGCAAACCTTTTTTAAAATGTATATTTACATTTCATTTATACCTCTGGTGCTCTTTATATTCCCATTTTGACATTTTGGCTTCGGTGACTCAAGACAAGCCTCACTGGCAAAATAGATGATGGATGAACATTTTTCACACAAATGTCACTTCAAAAGGCTGTGCATTTCCTCTGACTGCTTTTGTAGAATCCAGTCTAAGTGTTATATATATATATAGCTACACTGTTTGCAATGGCTGAGTTTTTTCTCTGTCTGGGGAACAGGGAGTGGAGTGTGACCCAGGTGACATGTCAGCTTCCCAGCCGTTGATTTCTTGTGACTCCCTGGTTCCCCGGATGCCCCAGCTGGAGGCTAAAGATGCCTGAGAACTGACTCCAGTCACACCTTTGGGATTACAGAAGTCAACCCCTCTCATTCTTCTGTAACAGCCTCTCTCTCTCCCTCTCTCCCTCTCTCTCTCTCTCTCTCTCCCTCTGTCGAGCCAAAGTCTTTCAGCTTTCCAAGACACGACCAAGGTCACCGGGTTTCTGCATTAGAAATTCCACTGGGGGCCCAAAAGTGGCTTTGGCAGTGGTTGGCGCAGACAGCACTGAGTGGCCTTTTCTGTTCTCGCTCCATCCCGACACTGAACTAATCAGCGTTCAGGAGCAAAGTATTAATTTGGAATCACGCTGATGGTTATTTGAACAGCAGTAATTAATACTTGCCTCGCAGACAAATGAACTCGCGTCCTATCTAATTAAAAGAAATTATTTGAATTAAAGCGCAGGTTTCTCTTTGGCTTATTGGTGGTTTTTTTCTGTGGATTCAATTAACGCAATCAATAGTTATCCAAACAGAGTGAATGAGAGTCAACTCAGGGGGCCTTGAAAGTGTTTATTGAATTCCCCTCTGCTGGATTTCTTTCATTTTTCATTGTCTCGGCGATCTACTTTCTGTTTCTGTTGCCAACATAAACAGGATAATAAAGAGAAAGGATTTTCTACTAATCGTCGCTGTCCCCCCCTGTAACAAGATAAAAAGATCAGTTATCGCATGGGGTTGCACCGATTATCTCTTTGTCATCTCCACGTCGCTGGATGATCATTTCAGCGGGCTGTCCTAGCGTCTCATGTGAGAAAATCTTCTAAAACTGGGAGGCCTGTCTGAAAGCATGCATGGTTCCACTTTGCCTCTCTCTGCTGTGATCTATGTGCCGCCTGCCTGTGGGGCTTTGAGGTGGAGTGTGTGCGACGTGTGAGTGGCAGCCGGCCTATCTGGGTGAAATCTCGGAGTGATGCTGGAATTCCTGCAGAGAAGCCGTGCGGCTCTCACGGCACCTGTGCTGTAAAATGGGATGCCGTGTAGATGAAGAGCTGATAAGATGGATATGCATTGAAATTGTTCCATATATAGCAGCTTAGCATTAATAACTCACTTCTACATTAATTTGCTTGTGTTCAGCTCCTTTCACTGGTGATGAAAGGAGTGATTTAAGAATCACTTCTAAGCTGCTAAACTGAACATATTGTCTCCAGTAAAGTAAGAGAAGAGAAATGTGGCGTGGCAGCAGAGAACAGAGGCGGCGTTGAATATCAATGCTCTCCTTTTTTGTCAGGAAGCAGTCGGACTTATGGAAACATGCTGTTTTAAATTTAAGAAAAGTCCCGTCTCAACTGTTGCTCTAAGCACTAATTTCCTCCTCCAGGACTGTGTTTTCACTGCAGAGGAAAGTTGGGGACTTTGTATTGTTTGACTGTAAGAGGAATAATGAGACAGTTGTTGCAGTTGGCCACTCAGGCGAGGTGGTTCCTGTTGCTGTTCGCTACTAACTCCTCTTTAAACGACTGAGTTCAATCCATGTTTTGCTTATAGTTTATAGAATGGAGACATACTAATCCCACATCATTATGTCAGCCACACATCTCAGTCGCTTGAATGATCTGAGGTGGGAAGCAGGAAGTTACATAACATTAAAACAACGTACAGATTCATGGGAAATAGTCAGTGGAGTCTCATTTATTTATATAGCCCAAAATCATTAGTTATGTTGTCTCAGAGGACATTGCAATCTCTCCAACATACCAGAACCCTGCTTTAGATAAGGAGAAGTTCAACAGACCCTTAAGCAGGAAAAGATAATTGGGAGAAAACCTCTTCCAAAGCAGGCATGCAATAGCTGTATGTGCAGAATAGAAATAAGTGAGGTGTTGTCCAGTGTGAACCTACCTAATATATGACTGTAAATAGACATATAAAACTCAGACACCTCAGTGCTTTGCAGGAATATGAGGACCACAAAACCACCATTCACCATCCTGACAATTTAACTCTGCTCATATAACAGCCATGCAAAAAAGAGCTTTGTTGCAGCAAGTCATTTAGTTAGTTTAACTAGTTAATGTCCAGCAAGGCAGGATATTGTCTAATGAATGCATTATACTGCTGTGGTTCATCATGCATTGGTGTTTATCCTAGATCTTATTTATCAGACAGTTGCATTGGTTGAAAGCTTAATGTAGCATCCAAGTCATCATAAGAAAAATATGACAAATCCAAACAAAGTAGTTTAAGTAAGAATCTTTTTCTTCTATTTCTATGTTTTCTAGTTTAATAAAAATCTAGCATGTTTGTTTTCCAGACAAAATTATCTCTCAGGATCCCCAATGTGTTTTTCTCTTTTATTTACTGGTCGTACAAAGTTACTGTTTGTAGATGGAGCTTCTTGCAAATCTTCCAGATTCTCCTGAGAGTCCCGACTCCACATTTCAGCGACAAAATTACTCCATAAATTCACTAGAATGCAAGAAAACAGTCTCTGAAATTTACAATTTTCTGGGGAAAGATCCTCAGACACCCTGGTTAGATCTGTCCACTGAACCCTCCATCAGACAACAGCAAACAACCCCAAAATTGTTGAAATAACAGTATAGGTATAGTATAGGGTTAGTAACTGTAATCTTATTATTCTATTTCAAATTCCAATCCCTTGTTTCTGAGGAAATGCATTACTGCCCAATGGTGATGAACAGGGTTATATTGCATCTGCTAAACACACAGATGTTTTTAGCTCAAAGCACCATTGTACCTAAATATATCCTCACACAGCTGCAGCCTTGATATTGATCTGTAGAAGTGATTCAGATACACCTGGGTGGTACTTGCTTCTCTTACCCAACCAGGGTAACTGCAGCACTTCCTGTCCCACCGATGGCAGTGTCGGTGAGTGTGGGATGCACAGTCATGCAAATTCACATCTGGCGTCATCTGGCGACTTCTGGTGACTTTTTGAGTTGCCGGCAGCTACTCGGCTTTTTTCAAAGCTTTTAGTCTTCAGCCAGAGAGATGGAAATGCGTTGGAGTGCGAATGTATTGTGTGTGTGTCTGTGTGTGCGTCACTGTGACTTAAGGGCGATAGTCTGTTTATTACTGTGTTAAAGTCAGGAGGCTGAGTCATCAGTGTACGCTGTGTCTGCTTTTCTCTATCTTTCTCTTCGTCTGTCTCTCCTGTTCTCTCCCTTCATCCCCGCTGCTGTTGTTTGGTCCAACATATTTCATGTCTGTCTATAATTTACCAACTCATCCCTCTCCTCTTTTCCCAGTGGGGAAGAAGCCCGCAAGAGGTAAATGATTAAAGAGGATGTGTGTGAGTGTATTTATGTGGATGCCTGACAGCTAAGAGATTAGATTTTCTTTAGATTAGTTATTACTAAAACAGACCCTTAGGCTGTGTCTCAAACACACACACACACACACACACACACACACACACACACACACACACACACACACACACACCCTATTAAAAGAGAGGGAATCTGTCAGCAACAGTCTGTCCTGTCACCTATCAACACCGCAGCTTCTTGGATGAGTTGTGAAAAGAGCTTTGCCTCTCTGAAAGACGTTTTGCCTCATTTTGCTCGAACAAAGCCTCAAAGCTAAAAATCCTTAAAATTGGGTCTTTTCAAACTGCAGCAAAGAAGCAAAGATAAGAGTGCAGCTGGTGTGTGTTCGTGAAGCTGCGTCACCTTGCAGCCTGTTACAATGGCATCAATCAACCAGCTGATATGAAAGCGAACATATAGTTTACTGATGTGATGAAGTCAGATGGTTCCGTCAACAAGACAGGATCGGAGTTTTATTTGTGTCGGCATCAGGACTGAAGCCCACATAAAACTCCATTTATACATAATACATGCCATTAACATGACATCTCTTACAAGTATAGAGATTCTCCAAGCACATGATGATTTGAGTGTTTGCCTCAACTAAACAGATGGATTTATATTACATGAATAATAATAGAAACATTATATATTTCAGCTAATATGAAAAATAAGGGGAGGCGTTATTGAGATGGGCGCTCTCTGCCCTTGTGGATGTAGACATTAATAAGAATAAAGATTATAACTTTATTGTAAATATAAGCTCTCGCCAACAGCTACGCCTTGTACACTCCATATATTCATGAGATAAAGTTGTGTATATTCAATTTTTTAAAAAACAGAAAAGATAAGTCATTAAAGCACTCAGCAAAAGATGACAACACTTCCATGACTCCATCTGCTGATGAAGACCATGTGATATGATAGAGAGCTCCAGGACAGCTACTAAATGGTGAAAAAGGTGAGTTTGTTTGCTGTTTCTAAGGTCAAGAATAAATCTGAAGCTCAACAGTACTTTTATGTTTTTTGCATCTTTAATTGATTTGATTGATTTAGTATTGTGGTTTTATTTCGAGCCAGAAGTTGTTTGTTTGTTCTTTTGGCCTGGACTCTCCCTGAAGTTCAACTTTGGCTCCCATATTTGGCAACATAAGATTGGGAATGTGAACAAATGGACTCTTTGGTTTCTTCATCTGGTTTTCTTTCACTCCCCTCTCCCCAGATAAACTTGTCATAAAATTGTAATACTCTTTTGATATTTGCATGAGACTCTTTTTGTGTTCACTTTGGGAATACTGGCCCATTATTTAATTGCTTGTAAATACGTTTTTACTTGGCTAGTCATGCTCACAATTGTACAACACTACATGAGACGAATGAAAGAGGACTCAACTTGCAGGAGTACAACACGGTGGAAACATTTTCAAACTTATTTAACCGCGGATGCAGTCATGACTGTTTACAGCAGCTCATAAATAGATAACAGTGAGGTGCAGCTAACAGCTTCTGTTTATGCACTGCAGCACCATAAAGCGTAGATCTTTCCACAATCTGTTGACAGCACAAACAGCTTTACTCTAGTTAACATCCAGCCAAACATCACGGCAGGGTAACAGAAGTGCAAAATAACACTGAATCTTATGTTTGGTCTATAGTGATTCACATTTTTTACTGTAGAAAATTCTGTGAATAAAAACTCAAGCTTTTCTAAACAGTGCTGAGAAAGATGTGAACACTGCTCTAAGCTGCACTGGAAGTGATTAAGGAAAACATCAGCCTGTGCAGACTACCGGCTATAAGGCTACTTTTTTTTTCAACTTGGCCAATGATAACCGAGCTTCTATAGGAATGTTCTCTTAAGTTCCTCCAACGCTATTCATCATGGTCACTGGAGGCGTCCTTGTCATCTTCCTCACAGAGCAACAGTCCTTTATTTCATCTGCGATGCGTGAATATACGGCGAGCTAGTGAGCGAGCGGGAAAGAGAGAGAGAGAGAAGTTGAAGAAAAACTAAGAGAAAATATGGGTTAGAAGTGGGAGGCGAGACTGAAGTTTTTAAATTGAGACAGACAGGAGAGATGAAAAAGCGAGAGGGAGGGATGAGAAGAACAGGGACGAGGTAACATGACAGAGCGAAAGAGCAACAGTGATCTTGGAGATGAGAGCCTGAAGCAAGAAAGAGCGAGAAGAGGTGTTAAGAAGAGGAGTTAAATGGCAGCAGCATATGACACAGAAATTTCATCAGGCCCCCTCCAGGGCATCGTATGTGACAAATTTCTGTGTTAAGAAGCAGGGAGAGTGAGCATATGGTGGTATGTAATATTGATGGTGCACGAGAGCCCGTCTCTTGGTGTGCCATGATAGCCCTGCAGTGATTTTCATGGCATTTAAAACTCAGCGTTGTTGCTCCTCGGTCTCTGCTTGGTTTAGCTCATTAAAGATTCAGAGACAAAAGAGAACAAGCATTTCTTACCTCAAAGTAACAGAGAGAAGAAACTGTGTACAGAGGAAGACAACAAGGGACGGTGTGTGTGTGTGTGTGTGAGTGGGGAGGGTTCAGGGAAAACGGTAGTGAAAGGGAACAAAAGGGAGATGGATGGATGGAGAGCTCAAATGACAAAATGAAGGCAAGAGCAAATAGTTGAGATGAATCAATGGGGAGAAGAAAAAAATAAAAGGCCCAAAGAGACACAGAAAGAGGGAAGTGGGAGTTTTGTTAAGCCGACAATTTAGCACACCCTTCACAGGTCAAGGGTCAAGCCCCTGGAGTGCGTGCATGTGTGTGTTTGTGTATGTGAATAGCTCTGTTTGCTCTGATGGACGTCACATCTGAATGGTTCTTTGTTGGAGTTGACTCTGTGTAGATTTGCAACTGGTACAAACCAGCCTGTGAGTTTGACTTGTAGTTTGGGTGAAAATTGCACCTGTTTAAATTGTGTGTTCATCTATGAAAAAAAAAAAAGAAAGAAAGAAATGCAGACGGTTTTGTGCTACGGGAAACCCTGGTGACAATCTCTCCTTTTCAGCTTCAAAAGCATTTCAGAGGCGCTTATTGAACATGCATTGATTCTGCTGCCTGTTCCTCCTTCATCACCCTCCTGGGATTACCGAGCTTTAAGCCAGTGACTCGCAGAGATGGAGTGAGTGAAAGCTCCACATTGAGCCGCTCCGTCTCCCGCTACACTGATTCGGGATCAGATAACCTTACGAGAATTTTAATCGCGGCGGTTAAGTCGATGGAATATTAAACGTACCTTTCTGCGCGGGCGGGGAGGTGGGCAGCACGGTGGCGAGGGGTCCTCTCTGTCTTCACCCTTCTTCTTAGCTGAGCTCTCCTTCTTTAGTGTTCGAATATAGGAGATTCTCCTTTTAATACTCCTGTCCTGCTTGTCCACTCCTGCAGAGACCTGCTTGGCTCTGCTCTCTTGGCCCCAGTTCTGATGGGACGGGGTAGGACGTCCCAACGCCAGGGCTGCAGGTGCGCCCCGCCAACCGTCCAGGTAAACATGAACGCACACACACACAGCAGTGAGGAGGACACCCAGACGCAGCAGCAAACCCCGGGTGATTCTCTCTCTGCCCATGTCCATTCACTTTAATGTCCTCTCTGTCTCTCTGGCTCAGTCCATCTCCTCAACTACTCTGGTTTGCTCTTTGCTTTTTCTATCCCATTCTTCTCCAGAGTTCTCTTCTCTTCTCTTCTCTTCTCTTTTCTTTTCTTTTCTTCTCTTCTCTTCTCTTCTCTTCTCTTCTCTTCTCTTCTCTTCTCTCATGCCCCTCAGGTCCAAAGTCCACCATCAGACCGAGAGCTGCGAAGTTAATGAACCACGAGCACGTCAAGAACACCTCTGCTCATAAACCACCTACACGTGTGTGTGTGTGTGCCTGCATCTTAACCCTGAATGACTCTGTGCATGCTAGTGAGTGTGTGTCATGAGGCTCTGCAAACAGTTTCACAAGTACAATGTGTGCCGCCCTCTTTGAAAACTTTGGGAACTCCCTCCTCACACTCACAAGCCCCCTTTTTTTTTCCCCCAAACACACACGCCCCTTTAATTTGCTTTCTTTTTCTCTCTATCAGGCTCACATCACACACACACACACACACACACACACACACACACACACACACACACACACACACACACATACACACACATACACACACACACCCCTCTGTTGCTCTCCTCCCTCGGGTAGCCTATCCCGCCCAGGAGACTCTCGGGTTACTTTGTAACTCTAGATATGGGCTGGGTTTGGTCAACGGGCCCATGCAGGTCCCTCTCAGCATCTGAGAACAAGTTGGCTCTCTCACCCAACTGGACGACTCGGCCTGGATTTGCACAGTGGATCATATTCATGCATTCAAGTTTCTTTCTTGCTGCTACAAATGACTATAAAAATATACTTAGGGAACATTTTTATGTGCAACAATGCTCATGGGTTTACACTGTTTTCTCCGCACAAACATTTATTACAAGGATCAGACCATGGTTCATCTTTTGCTGTCGTACTTCTCATTTATGGTATTAAAGAAATTGAACTATTTAATCATTCGAGGCTATAGGGATTTCTCCAATGTATGGACTCCTAAATTAATTTTCCTGATACTGACACTAATTTTGACTTAAACTCGCAATGTCTGACAACTTGCCGAAACTTCTGAGCTTTCATTTCTCTGGCATTAATTCCCATAAAAATTAATTTGCAAAGCCAACACTGGCCTCATTGTCTTCTCAAGTTACTTCATTAGCTCAATCGCTGATTTCCCCTCTACTAAACACGCTGTTATTCGTGAACAAATGGACCGGAGAGAGGACGACATCGTTTATCAGGACTGCCAAAGCGGATTATATTTGGACTGAGAGAAGCTCACAACAGCCTCACTTGGATGGAAATAAGGATTTTTGCCTGGCTTCAAAGAGCGGCCTGACATAGCTAAATAAATGCAGGATAATGATAAGGCTCCCTTCTTTCTGCTGTTTGGAATCAATGACAAACTTTTGTGCTCCAGTATCGGCTCATAAGTAGCTTTCTACTGCCCCCTTTGGAGTAAAAGTAATACTTCTGCTGCCTCTCTGTTAATGAGAACAAAAGTATGTGCATTGGATTCGTTTTGGTTTTGGAGGACAATAAACACACATCAGAACAAAAAAGTAACATTTGGTTGAAGAGAGACACAGTGACAGGGTGAAATACAGTATAAAGGATACAGCAGATTAACATGAATAATCCCTTCACATATGGGGTTTTCTTGGTTTGTCTGCACTCAACTAATGTGCCAGGTTTATGATATACAAAGTTTTATAGACACGGGAGGATTCATATGATGATGAATGATGCCAATAATGATTCTATCAGTCAAACCCTCAGTCACAGTCTGTATGAAAAGTTTGCCTCCGATTTTATTGTCACAGCTCCAAAGGCTTCATTCCTTATTCCCCAGGTCCCTCTGCTTTCCATCCATCCACACCATCTCCTCCCACCTCCTCACCTGCATCTCATCCCTTCGTCAGCCCTGCAAATATTAAACCAGCCCTTTTCCATGTGCTCCCTGCCAGATAGTCAAAGTTGCCATACTTCTTATGCCTTTGCTTTCTTGCCTCTGTAATCTGTTACCTGCCCTTTTCCAAACCTTTTCCTAAAGCTTTTTAGACTTTGGATTTTTCTGCCCACCTCCCTGAGAATTGTTTGCATGCTCTGACTGGCTTCTCTTGCCTTTACACTTTATTCTTGTAAATACAGTATTTGACTGATCCTGTCTGCTTGATGTATGATTATATGCACCGGCTGTGACATTTACACATTACCTTTCACTGGTAAGTCTTGCTGCCATGGGATATTTTTTTCATCCATCCAATAATTTATTTGACTAGTTTCCAATCTGTGGAGTTTCCCTTGTACAGTAACATAAACTTCAGAAAGCTTAGGAATTCATTAATTAATAAGCATGTGAAAACTACTTTACTGTAGTTTGTATATGTCTCTGATGGTGTATGAACTACCTACATTTAGTTTACACCGAATTTAGTACTTCACACTCTGGAATGAAATAGATGCCAGACAATCTCTACTGCCATCCAGTGGTTAGTCGTGGAAACTCATCTTTACCATATGGAACGGATTACAATAAAAAAAAGTGAGTCTGTGAATGCCTGGAATGATGTAAGTCAATCTGTATTTTAACTGGTACTGGAAGTGATGAGAGAATCCAGAAAGAATGAACCTGTTTTAATCCGACTTTAGATTCATGTAGAAATTGAGCAGAGCAGTGGTTCATTTGAAAATATCCCACAGCTCAAGGTCGATGTTTGCTCAAAAGTCAAGATGCTGTTTCTGTTGTGCCTGCACAAAAGGCAATCCAACTTTTTTTTTTTTATCCTGAAACAAACAACCAAAATGACTCATAGTTGTCAGGCAGATGTGAATCACACGCAAAAAGACACCACGTTGCTCTTGTGGCTTTTTCAGATTGAGCACGGGAAAATTTTTCTCTCTGTTCAGGACATTACACATATTGTAATGATTTGTCTGGATTTGGCCAAAATCCGCTGCCACATGGAACACATTCATGTCTGGCTGTGCCCCCCCCCCCCCTTCTTCTCTCCTATCCTACCAAAATAAGATCCAGAGAGCACAGGTCATGTAAACTTGATCCACAGGCTCCTTCTTTTTTAGCCATGCAAAGGTCAAACAGAGGTCAGGCAGAGGCCCACTGTTAACTCCACAAATACCAGTACAGGCGTTGCGCTACCTGGAGATTAGCTGCTGATTTGATTTTGATGACAAAGATTGATCATATTTGCAGAAAAACCTTTACTATGACGTGATATGACTCAAATCATTCAGTACAAAAAAAATAATGTGTTAGAGGCTGAGGACAAAAAGTAAATTGAGCCTCCTGGGAATAAGAGGTGAGGGCAGTGCAGCAAGACAATAAACACCCAAAGTATAAAAAGAAAAGGGTAAATCCAGCTCACACAATGACTGCGCTGATGTGTGATTATAGGCTGAACAGGATGTTTAAAACATTCCTTTTTTGAGTTTAGAAATTCAAGATAAAGAGTCTGTGCTGGTGGATTTACTTAACACTGTCTTGTAAGCAAAGATCAAGTTCTGTGATATAGGAGATCTGAGCGGGATACGTCTCCTTTGTTAGCAGAATGACCAAAATGCATCCTCCTTGTTATCCATGTTGTGTGTTAGTCTACTCTGCCTGACCCATTTATCTTTTATCTGACTGAGGTCTGTGCAGGTTAGACTCTGTGACCCCTTGACCATGAAAACTAAATGCGCTGCGTATTGATAAAAGCACGACTCTGTCTGTGGTGCTGAAGCAGTAGACGGATTTATAATGTGACTTTTTTTTTTCTCAGCCTTGCCCTTCTGTCAGTTTCACCTTAGATCTATAATACTCTCTAAATTATATACTATAAATACTTTATTCTGTACTATATTGTCGCCTATATACTCTAGAGACTAGTGTGACCTTCATGGTTGAAGTAGCAACGTGTAGAGCAAGAGCATCATAGAGACACTGCTGCCTGTAGTGTTCTTATAATATTCCTATAATGTAAAATGTCACTTATGGTTAAGACACCCTACAACATTGTCCTATGGGAGGTGTATATGGGTGTGTCTTTTGGTTGGTGGTGTGGAAGCAGGGGGTGCTCCCATTGGGCCATTCCCCCGCTGTTAAAAATTAACAAATGTGCATGCAGGTTTCACAACACAGCACAGGCGAATTCTAGATTAAACTGGACCAAAATAGGTTAATCTGCTCTGTGAAATACTTTTTTTTTTTTCCTGGCTGGAGAACACACGGAGACCTGGACAACCTACTTGTCTCGCTCGATGGGAACAAACCAGATGTGACAGGAGCAGGTGAGAATTTGCTTTCAGCTCGGGCGAGTCCAGTTCACAAAGTCTGATTCCTTGTTCGTTATCCCTGTAGTCTGGTCACACATGAGAAAAAACCCAAAAGCAATACAAGTCACAGACTGATCAACTCCAGAATTAATAAGGCTATTTAGTATCTGAAGCCATTGAACAAATCTGCTCGAGCTTTTTTTCTTCCACACCCTCGACAAACAATCATGCAAAAGCAGGACATGTGCAAAAGCAACCGTTCGCCCCTCAAGGAGGATCAGCACCTGTTGTCCCTTAGTGACGCAAAGTGTTATCAGCTTCCTCTGGAAAGCTTTGAAAACAAGAAAGCTGACATGTCAGTGTGAGAGAGAGAAAGAGGTTAAAGTCAGCAACTGCTCAAGAAATGCATCAAACTCCCATAGTCACAGTGTCAACAGCACACGATGGACTTAATTCTCCTAATAGATGCATTTACTGATAGAGCTGACATATTATAAATCACTTATAATATATTGTAATTACTAAAAACAACACAACACAGTTTCACAGTAGCAGTCTCAGACACAACCACCGAGTACACATGTGGAAGATGACAGCTCCGCTCACACTGTCTGATTTATAGCAACATCTGTCTGTGTCATAAATCAACCTTTTTTATGTTTATGTTACATAGATAATTTAAATTGGAGGCCAGAAGAGTCTGATGATCACCTGACTTCTGTTTGTTTCATTACCATTTAAACACCAACAAATCATTTTGCACAATATGTAAACGATTTATTGGTGTTTAAATGTCCTGTCTAAAACATTAAAGTGAGACCTCTGGTTAATTTCAAGCTCGCACACAAAGTCTCGGCCTGCTTCAATTTGGCCTCTACTGTTTGATTGTTTATCCCATTGGAGCAGGTGGAGCAGATGGCGAGTCGATGTGATGGCGAAAGCAAACACTTGTAGTTTGCCGTCCTGCTTGAATCCAGCCGAGGCGAGGTGCAGTGAGTCAACAGAGCAACAGCTACTGTGCGTGTCATTTGTTAATCAAAGGATCCAATAGCAACACTTGAACCATGGAGAAGTTGACTTGGAGCTTGAATTAGCCGTGTGTTGTTTTTGGAGGTTTTGTCTATTAGCTGGTGAGCACAAGTGAGCCATACCAAAAATGTAGTGAGGTTGCTGTAATGCCTGTATTTGGCAACCGGGCAATGAGAACGGGTTGGATAAACGTGAGTAGGAATAGGATCATTGATTAGAATTATATTGGTCAAAAGAAAATTGATCAACTAGTAATTATAGTCATAGTGATAAATGCCAAATATTTCATGGTTCTGGCTTCTCAAATGTAAAAATGGCTGCCTTTGGACTATATGTTGGACAAAACCAAACTTTGTGGATCTTACGGAGCCCCTTAGGGGACATGGGGGAAAATTTTTGAAGGGTAAAAAAAAAAAAAAAAAAAAAGATTTTTGCGAGATAAAGTGGAGTGGGGAAAAAAAGACTTTTACGAGATCTCGCAAAAGTGTTTACATTAAGAGCATGTTCTTCCGGGAATGACAATAGACACAACAATGAAGTGAGAGAGTGAAGTTCATTGGGTTGTATGTACCGGTGTTGATTTTTTGTGTTGAACCTTCGCAAAAAGGGAGACATGGAGGACGATTTGGAGCGTTTCCTGCATCTGAGAGAAGTCCCAAAAGAGGACATTATACGGATGAAGAATACGCTTTTTACGAGAAAGTCCTCTGTGCCTAGTACTGTTTTAATACCTTTGTATTTTAGGCCCAAGTCTAAATACAGACACAACAATGGTGTCTGTTGGGTTCTGACCACAGATGACCCGGAAAAACATGCTCTTAATATAAACTATAAGTTTTGTGAGATCTTGCAAAACTTTTGCGAGATCTCGCAAAAATTAATCCTTTAATTGCCATCCTTTTAATTAACCCTAAGGGGCTCCGTAGGATCTTAATTTACACTGTAGAGAATTTTAATCTCTTGGCCTCTCTTTCTTACAATTTTGATGTTGTAAAAGCTGAACAAAAATGATTGCAAAAAATGTTTCATGTAGGTGCAAAGCAACTGGAAACCATCAGCCATGAAAAGAGTTGTGGCTACACGCTAACTGAATTTTTTTCAGATGCATAGCTACCAAGGTGAAGCTTAAATCAGATTTGCACCGGTGTTCATATTTGTCACGTTTCAGACCTCTTGGTTATGAACTGTGGCCCTGGTTTAAAGTGAGTGGAAGAAATAAAAAGACAGATTAACCACGACCTTCTGAAGATTATGAACTCAGCAGCTCATTATCACTGTGCTTAAGTTGTAAACGCCAGACATGGTAACGGCAGCTGTTTGTTTCACTGACGGGGTTAAAACCTTAGAAGAAATGTGGCTCCATGGTTTAAGAGGCCCCACTGTTACACTTGTGGATGTTATGCAAGGGCAGAATATTTATGAGAGAATAAACAATTTTGTCTCCACACTGATAATGTCTACATCATTGTATTAGATCTCTCTAATGACCAAGAGTTTATCTTCAGAAAAAGCTTTCCTGTATCACCAAAGTGACTTTAAATGCTCTGTGTTCAATCCTAACAACTCGACTGTTAATGAGAAAACACTTGATTGATGTAATCAAGGGCCCATTTGTAGTGACTGGAAGGGCCAGTGATTTCAGAGGATTTAGTCTGTTGAGTCTGTTTTATTCAAAGAGGTGAAAATGATGCATTCAAAGACAGAATAAAAACACAGAAATTGCAGCAACAAATGCAACTTTATATGATTGCATCATGTTTATAGAGACCTTTATCTGTACTCTTCACAAACATCATAGTCTCCAGCCAAAGTGTTTTTTCTCTGGTGTGTGTGTGTGTGTGTGTGTGTGTGTGTGTGTGTGTGTGTGTGTGTGTGTGTGTGTGTTTGTAGATAGAGCGTGTATGAGTGTGTGTGTATTTAGGCTCTATGTGTGTACGTTGTGTGTGATTCACTTATGTCCAAATTGAGAATATACACTAGACTCAA
This sequence comes from Centropyge bicolor, assembly GCA_037975185.1. Lineage (NCBI taxonomy): Eukaryota > Metazoa > Chordata > Actinopteri > Pomacanthidae > Centropyge > Centropyge bicolor. The sequence goes on from JBBMOC010000006.1 coordinate 8,275,140, forward strand.
GACCAGTTGATTCGGGACAGCGGTGCAATTGAGGACCAAAAGTGGTGTCCTCAATTTGGAAAACTGTGATTTTTATGTCAACAGTTAAGGTTATTGCTAGGTGAAGGTTAAGTTAGGTTGGAGTTAGGGGTAGGTTATGGTCAGGTAGTCCTTCAGCTTAGTCTCCAGGAAATGAATATAAGTCTATGTAAATTCCTCAAAAGTGACATAAGTAAAGGCTGTGTGTGTGTGCGCGTGTGCGCGTGTGTGTGTGAGAGCGTGAGTGAGTCGCGCCCCTCCCACCCTCACTGCGCTCCGTGAACGCCTCACTTCAGACTGCGATTCGGTGTTGAGGCGTTCAGGATCCGCTTCACGCCGGGAGACGCACCCGGAGCCTCGAGGCACAAACTGACCGTCAGTAGAGAGAGAGAGAAAAAAAATGACCGTAGAGAGAATATTCGACGAGCTCGGACATTTCAAGAGGTATCTCTTTTTCTTGTAATTTCTTGTCTCTAAGTTGGCATGTGTGCTTTGGTGGGCTGGAGGTATGTTTGTGGGCATCTGCAGCCAGTTTGTTAGATTTGAAACAGAAACTTGTGAAGTTATTTTTATTCCATGTTACCAATGCGTTTTTGAAAACAAACACTTAAAAACACAAAGAGAGCTCATCTGATTTACTGAGGCTTGTAGTTGTGCACAGTGATTTTGGAGACTGTTTCTACCATGTCAGTATTTCCTGAGGGTCCCCTTTGTATATTTTTGAAGTATTTTAATTATTTATGGTATTATATTTCTGTTGGAAGTAACTGAATCTTGAATTTTCTTACATGTAAAGTGTGCTGAAAAGTTAAAAATACCAAAATGTAACTTTTGTCAGATGTTTCTAATTTCCTCCTTTGAAATAAGAAAAAGTGCTGAAACCTCTTCATTAATCAGCACAAACCAGATTAATGTGCTTTGTGTGCAGTTTGTCCTTTTGTATTACAAAACATCACTGTTTAAAAGAACAACTCACAGATTTACATTTCAAGACAACCACGGAAATGTATGATATGTGTAAAGGTCAAGGATGAGAGTTTCACTTGTTCACAGCTCAGTCAAAATTTCTATTAAATCTAATGCTGTTTGTGATGTTGTGTTGTTTTTAGATAATGTAGAACCTGGACAGAAGTTTATATGGATATATGCAATAAAGTAGCTCAAATTAATTCATTAAAAGATGAGTTGCCAAGGGGACCTTTTTGCAATTATCTGTTAAATGGGACACCTAATAGTCAAATCACTCTCCCACTCACATTTTAACACACTTTCTTTCTCCCCAGATTTCAGGCATGTCTGTACTTCGCAGCAGTCTTCCAGGCCGTGGCCTGCGGGATCCACTATCTGGCCTCTGTCTTCTTAGTGGAGACGCCGAACTTTGTGAGCAGCGTGCCCGGCAACGTCACAGACGTCCTGTACGGTAACCTGACGACGTCCAGCCTGGAAGACATCCTGCCGGTCTTCAAGTCAGGCACCGGGCCCCTGGTGGTGAGGACGGCAGAGGGGGAGCAGTGGGAGTTGAGCCGGTGCCGCTGCGTGCTGCGTGTCGACCCCAAAGACTTCACATATGACTTTGATGGCAACAAAACAGTGAAGGCCTGCAACGGGAACGTTTACGACCACACTGAGATTTACGAAAGCATAGTGACGGACTGGGACTTGGTGTGTGAGAGAGAGTGGCTGGCCAAGCTGTGCCAGCCCACCTTCATGCTGGGGGTGCTGATCGGAGCGCTGGTGTTCGGGGACATTGCTGACAGGTAAACGGGCTGGAGGGTGGAGGAGGAAGGGGTGGGTGCTTTAAGGCCCAGTGGGAATTCACACAGGGGAGGTAATCATGCCAGGGAAGACCCACTCTTTTCATTTGTGACTACTATACAAGAGCACATGCAGTCAGGACTTCAGCAGACGTGGTCGCACTTGGCTTCAACATTTAACACAATGCTGTTCTCTCTTTAGCCCAGGTTGATATGGGAACCACAGAACATGGTTACCTTAATAAGCATGGAGGCGTGAAGCATGTGGGAAATGGATGAATAGAGGGACAGTCGGGTGGATGATGAGATTGAGGGATGAAAAGAAAGGCAGGGTGAAGAGTTGAGAGTGGCAGGAAAACAATCAGTGTCTGGGCACAGTTTGGACAGATCAGGTGACCTGGCCAAACAGGAGCCAGCTGTTCAGGTGAGACTGAGGTGCTCAGCAGGATTTTAGTGTGATTAACCAGAGTGGAGGGTACAATGTCTGCCCAATGTACCTTATAAAACAGCCCTCACTAACAGAGCTGAGATAGATCATCATCATTTGATCTTTGCTTTTTATCGATTGTCTTATCTAACATGATGAATGTTGGGCATTTCTTTCGTGCTTGGGGCCAAGGTGCAATCACATGTTTTTGTCTTCCTATAAGCTCAGAACTTAAAAAAAATATTGATGTTTGACATTGCACAGGTGGAATTGAGGCAAATCTGTGAGGTGTGAAGTAAAGGCCTCATTGATTATTTCACCATTTCAAGCTGAGCGTGATCCACTGAAAATTAGCTTTTTTAGTGTGCTGCATAATGTTCCTAATATTACACCTAATATTACAGCAATGATTTCAAAGCAGAACCTTGGTTGCATACTTTGTGCTTGCATCTTTATTTAAATATGTAATATATGCCAGTGCCGACATTATAATATTGGTATTGATACCTTACTGGCATTATACTGAACTACTGCAACATCCTTTTTTTAATGCATTGCTCACCTGAATGTGTTAACTCAGTTACTTTATTCCTCTTCTTCGCTCTCTTTCACCTCCTCTCTCTGTTTCTGGGTGTCTCTCTCCTCCAGAGTTGGTCGTGTGAGGATTCTGATGTTCACCAGCCTCTGTCAGTTTGCACTCGGGGTTTCTGTAGCGTTCTCTGGAAACTATTATTTCTTTGTGGTGCTCCGCTTCCTCCTTGCCATGGTGAGTTCGATGTGTTTATGTGTGTGTGCTTCTGTGGTTGCATATCAGTTTGTTCTTGCATGATGTGGTTGGTGGAATTGGGGAAATGACAAATGATTATGCAGCATAAATTTATGATCAGTGATAGCATACCAAATAGAGAGGATCAACTTAACTGTGACATGAATTTCCTGTCCCGCTCCTGAGAGTCCTACTCTGCCAGTCTTTTTGAAAAAGGTCTCTGTTAGTCACACTTACCCAGTCTGAGGGAGTTGCCATACTCTCTGCTCTCTGTAAACAAGCATACCTCTTCATTATGTGCCCAATTTCTACATGTTTTTCTGCAAAAACAATCTCTCAGCCAATCACTAATGTTCTCCATGAATACATTAGGATCCACCTCCTGTTGGTCATATTGCAGTGAAACTAACATACAAAGCAAAACAAAATGTTTGGCCCAGCTGTTCACAATAAGAATATGACTATTACTGTGCAACACTAACTTTATATAGAGTATTTTTTTTGCCCTCTTCTGCCCTCTTTCTGTGCTCTTCTCTACTGGGACTGAGTCGTCATATTTAGCTTATGCTAAATTCAAAATATTAACTTTGAAAAACAACGCAAATAAAGAAAAAAAGAAGGCATCTTATATTTTATTAATAGCTTTGACAAACCATTTGCATTCATATTAAAGAGGGAAGTGAAAGAAATGAACAGAAATGAGACCATTGTTTTTCACAATGAAGAAAAAATATGACTTTCTTGAGGTGATGAAAGTATTTTTCCACATGTTGACCATACAGTACATCTGTGTGTTTATATAGATATATAAATAGGACATCTACATCTGAGTTGATGTTAAAAGTAAACATCAGATTATGTCTCATAAACTAAATTAGGCCCCACACTGGTAAAGATCAGTCGGTGCAGTAGTGTGAAATTACCAGACCACCATGTTACAAGCAGGCAATGATGAGGGCTTTATAGGATAAACAGTAGAGTAGGTAAAGTAACACAGCCTCTTTAGTGGTCTTTGTATGTTCATGTATATGCACATTTATGTCTTAGTGTACAGACTAGCACATCATAAAACATGCATAAAACAACATGTTTACGAGGCAGAGGAAGGGAGTCGTTAGGAGTCCGCATGGCAGTAAAGTTGAGCCTCTGCAGCCTCTACAGTGTGTCCACTGTTTCACTGCTCTCCGTCTTCTACCCTCCCCCCAGTCCTCCTGAGCTACAGCTGTTGTTTTTCACATAGAATCAGACCCTCAGATAGGGTACACTCACGCCGCGCAACCACACTTTACACAGTGCAGATTCAGTATTATAAACAGGGAAAGCCAGATTACTGCTGCATGATTTACACAGAGATCAGACATGTTCACCTGTGAGTAGCAAATATATGTGAACATAAAACTGTAATTTTAGGGGTATGCAAAATGCAAGGGGTATGCAAAGAAGTGAAACAGCATGAAGAACTCGAGCAAGCAAGTTTTAAACTTTTAAAAGACAACATTTAAGATAAGATTAGATAATTCTTTATTGATCCCCCATGGTGGAAATTCAGGCGTTGCAGCAGCACAAGCATACAAATAGATAAAAATATAACTAGTACATAACTATAAAAAGAGATATATACAAGGTATATACAACTATTAAAGTAAAGTGCTAAAATCACAGCATAAACAACTGGTACAAAGTACAAAGTGGAATCTAAAGTGGCTTAGTGGATAAGGTGGCATTCCAGCAGCAAGTGGAAATAGTGCAATATGGGAGATAATGCAGCATCATAATGACAATAGCAGTAATGTAGCATAATAATGACAGCAGCAGTAAATGTAGATAGTGCAATATGAAAGATAATGTAGCATAATGACAACAAAGTCCTGAGTGCGACAGACACTGTGTGTGTGTGTGTGCTTGTGTTTGTCACTGTCATTGTGTATTGGGGGCTGTTGAATGTGGGGACAGTCCTCAGCTGTTGTACAGTCTGATGGCAGTGGGCACAGTTCTGCATCTAGGTGGAATTTCTTCTTTATAATGAAATAAAGATTTTTTTTCATAAGTCATAAAATTCACCTAAATTGCTCAGATCTATACATTCCGAGGTTTTGCTGCTACAGTCTGACTTTTGCAAACTTTAAATGGATATAACTGTTTTTATTTTATACTTTATATCTCTTCAATTTGTGCTACGTTTGCATTTAGCTTCACTCCACACTTGCTTCTTGTGGCCACTGCTGTTCAGTAAAAGTTGCTGTGCTGAATATGAGGCCTCAAAGAAAGACAAGCACCATTGAATTAAATACTTCAATACTGAAGTTATTTAACAGTTACTGTGCATTTTGTATATGTGTGTATTAAAAAAATGTGTTGCCTTATTAAATGTATCTAACATGTTTTTATAGCAAAATTTCACTACAATTTCCAGTTCCTGCTCCGGACATTTTAGTCCTTTGTTTGTATCTTCTGATTCTTCCCCATTTCCATCTTTTAATCCTCCTTCATCTCTTTGTGCTTCCTCTCCCCATCCCTCTCTCTCACTCTTTTCCTTACTTCCTTTCCTCCGTTTATCCCTCCTGTCCTTCTTCCCATCTTTGCTCTTGCCAGGTGTCCAGTGGCTACCTGGTGGTGGTGTTTGTCTACGTGACGGAGTTCACCGGCATCAAGGTGCGCACATGGACCTCCATGCACGTGCACGCTGCCTTCGCCGTCGGCATCATGGTGGTGGCTCTGACCGGCTACCTGGTGCGGGTGTGGTGGATCTACCAGATCATCCTCTCTGTGTGCACCTCGCCCTTCCTGTTCTTCTGCTGGAAGTTCCCCGAGACGCCCTTTTACCTGATGGCCAAGGGCCGCTACAAGGAGGCCCAGACCCTGCTGGAGACGATAGCCCGCTTCAATGGCCTCGAATACAGACTGAAGGTGGAGGAGCTCCTGGAGCCGGGGGAGAGGGAGAACGGCAGAGCTCTGCTGGACGAAGCGACGAACGAGAAACGGCCGTCGCAGCCGGAGAAGAACCTGTCCATCCTGGATCTGTTCGGCACCTGGAGGATGGCGGGCCGGACGTGCACGGTGTGGGCCATCTGGTTCATCGGCAGCCTGGGCTACTACGTCTTCTCTCTAGGCTCCGTCAACCTGGGAGGAAACCAGTACATTAACCTCTTCCTTGTTGGTAAGTGATTGGCTGATTGATGTGAATTAGAAAGAAAGAAGGAGGAAGACTTGTACTTGTGGTCAGTTGAGTCTCAATGAGTTACTTGAATATGTAGGTTTATTACAACACAGATCTGATGTCAGAGGAGAAATCAGTATAGTATATATACTAAAAATATTAAGTTACATTACAGTCACTCAGCTTTCTGCAGTATATCCTACATTTTACAACATATCAAGTCCTCTTCATTATCAGGAGAGTCTGAAACATCAAGGTCGACATCTTATCGTTACCTTCAGACAAGTCTAAATATGCCATGTTTGTAAGGACAGTGAGGTCCTCTCAGGTCAACTAACCACGTCAGTGCCACAAGTTATCGCTAAAATCCAGAAATTCTTCCCACAATAGTGGTAATGATAATACAAAACCATACAACAATTCCCTGCTTGGGTCAATTGTAGGTGTATTTGTAGATGGATTAGGCAGCTGTTACTTTGCTGCTTTTACATGCAGGGTGGGTTTGTGACTCTCCTAATTTATGTCTGTTTCAGTGTGTGTGTGTGGGTGTGTGTGTGTGTGTGTGTGTGTGTGTGTGCAGTGAGGCTGTTTTTTTTTTCAGGTAGCACATGTAATCAGATCTCTCACCAAGTAAACATATAGATCGTCTAGACTTGTTTACCAAGTTGAGGCTGGTGCTGTTTAAAACTGTCAGCTTTAACTCTACACTCTGTTTACAATGTTTGTGTTGCATGCCATAAAATATTATGTCCGTCCAGTGTCATGTAGGAGAGCATTATGTTACCAGGAGCTCGGTTAGATATTTTCTGTTCTCCGCTTCGGCTTTTGTTTACTTCTCTGTATTTGGAATCGCAGCAGGTCAAATTAGCCCAGTGAGCAATTAAGAAAAACTACAGGCCTCCGTTTGAGAGCTTAACAGTTCCCCTGTGGGGTTTTGTCGAATACAGAAAAATGTTTTTTTTGGTAAACAAACCGAGATCTGATGTACTGTTGGGGGTTTTCATAGACACATTTCTCACAGTTGTTCATATTAAAAGCTGTGTTTGATACAAGTACTGACATTTGATCAGTTCAGCAGATGATTCAGTATTTACATCAAGTTTACTTTTCCTCTCTATACTTTAATTTAACATGCCTATTTATTTCCCTTCTGAGCTTTCCAAACAGCTTTTCACATGCTGATTATTTAGGTCCTGTAGATAAAGTGTGAGTGTGACAGTGCCACAATAACCTCTGACCAAGAGCTGCTGTGACTGGCTGTTTCCAGGTGCAGTGGAGCTCCCCTCTTATCTGGTTGGCTGTTTTGCAATGGACCGGATTGGCAGGAAGAAGACTTGTGCCCCAGCTCTGCTCCTGGCCGGAGTTGCCTGCATGCTCATCATCGTGGTGCCGGCTGTACGTACTGAAAGTGTTTGTGTGTGTGTTGCAGTTCTATACAAAATAGTTCACAATTAGCTCCTATTCAACCTTATACAAATTAAATGTAAAATCCCGAGCAATTAGAATCTAATGATGTAACATATAATAGTATGACAGTCACAGAAGCCAATTTCTGCATATATTACTTTTTCTTTCTCTTTTAATACTGTAAATATATTTTCCTGTTTATACTTACTTACTTTTACACAATGCAGGACTTTTAATTCTAAGTATTTGTACAGTGTAGTACTCCAGGATCTGAGCACTTCCTGATTTCTTACTGCATTTGGATCATTACACATGTGAAAGTGATGCTGCTGTCACAGAGATGTGACCGTTAGTTGTGGGGAGTGCGGCAAGCCAGAAACAGGAATAGCTGACTGTAATACAGGGGCTATTTTTAAATTATTTTCTTCACTGGTACAGTCTGTCTGGACCGTTAGCTCTTGAGTTTAATGTCCTGACATTGCCTCAGGCCATTGGACCACTGTCACTGCTGAGCCCTGATATGACTCATGCATTTCCTGATGTGTGTGTGTGTGTGTGTGTGTGTGTGTGTGTGTGTTCTGAGGTCAGATTCAGATTCAGACAACAGTATCGATCCCAAGAGGCGCAATTCATTTGCAGCTTACCCAACTTACCCAAATTATATTTCAGGGCCAACAGATCAATATACATGGGATATAAAAAAACAACGAGCAACAGTAAATAGAATAAAACATATTGTTATAGTTCATATAAATAACCAAGTAACAGCCTTTTAAAATGACTACTCTCTGCATTTAGTAGCCTGATAGCATGAGGACCGAAGAACGTAGAGTAACATTTGTTCTTCCAAGGGGCACATTTTAACACTGACCTGAGCGTCACCTCTGAACCGAATTAGCTCTGCTTAGGGTTGGGTTGGCCAACAGCTGATATGTAGCATCCAAGCAAATATGACCTTTGACACCCTTGTGCACAAACAGCTGAAAAAAAGCAGCATTTAGACAGAGTCACACGTCTAGAGATGTTTTTCCTTTGTCCTTTTGCTATTAGTGTGACTGCAGTCACTTTTACAAGATGTGGCTGAATGAAACTGCAGGTTTACCTTCACTTCCACATACCAGAGTGCTTTCTTTAATGAACTACATGGACAAATATATCCCACCTTGACAAACATGCCACAGTCTCTAACATATCTAAGCACGAGACAAGAGTTTCACAGTGGATAGTGGTATCCTCAAACACTTCAGTGACTAAGCAGAACACATGAACTTGTTTCTTGGTGACAGGACATACATACAACAGACTCTCATTGTTTTGTTATCCAATCAGACCAGTTCAAAAGCAGCCAGTCCAGCGAGCCGAATGGTCTGCAGTATTATGAGAAGGATAGCTTATCTTATCTTCTCTTCCTTCCTTCTGAGTTGCTCCACTCTCCTAAGAGCAGTAAATTAACTTTACACTCTTCCTCACATCAGTGTGTGATGCTGTGTGTTTTGTTAGTGGATGTCTGTATATCCCCTTATATTTAGCACATCCTGAATGTGTGAACATGATTTGACTCACATTTCTCTCGTACAACATTGTGCTAAATACACTTTTTTGCTTCCCTACTAAGAGTTAAATGGAAGGATTCAATCACTCTCATGTCTGTATGATTAATATAGAGCTACAGCCAGAAGCCTGTTAGTTTAGCTTAGCATATTGACTGGAAACAGCTTTGTCCAAAGGTAACAAAATTCACATCATGGCACCTCTAATGCTCAATAATTTTAGTGTCATATCCGGTTTGTAAAAGTGTAAAAAAAAAAACCCAACCAACTCACCGTTTCATGGGGGGATTTGGTAGTGGAGACTCCAGGAAGTTGTCCCCTTAATATTAAATTATTATTAATTAATCATTAGTATTCTGATTACAATTCTTTAGTTATTCTTGCCTGTTGCCTCACTGCAAACTTATTTTGACCTCTTGATTCTGATCTCGATTGACTCTTGAATTTATTGTTTAGATAATCTGCTAGTTAATCTATGTTCAGGGTGTTTTGCTCACATCACACTTTTTGTATAGATTCTGTAGATCTTTCTATAGATGTTTGCACAACACACCCTTGTGTTCTTTTCTACCCATGCTTGTTAAGCAGGTTTTTAGTTTCTTAGGATTTGTAATGCAGTCTTTGCCGTCAAAACGTCATTTTGTCTCAGATGTCTCAGAAAGTACAGTCTCCCTTTTTATCATGGCTGCTCTGAGTGCTCTTATGTTTGTCTACATAGCAGTGCTGTATTCGTGAGGGAGTCAAAGTAATGGCTCTCAAGCCTAACAGTTATACTTACTTATATTTATTTCACTGGCTGTACTCACCCCTGTCTGTTATATAACCACTATAACTTTTTCTAAGTACTACACACTGTTAACACACTGTTAAAACATTCTGGTAAATCTGGCATCTGCACAGGATGAAAAAAAAAATCAGGTTTCTTTCCTGCCAGCAGGTCTGTGTGTGTCATATATCCACATGTAGAGTAGATAAGATACAAGCACATAAATACTAAGATAAGATACAAGAACAAAATAATAATAAACAAGTTAACCCTGAACATAAGTGCAAGCGGAAATAGTGTGATTGTTGGATTCAGTCCAACAGGTCAAAAATATCTCACTTTCTCACAGCTCACTTTCCAAGAGCATTTTTTACATGCATGTGTAGTAATGTTACATCCACACACATACTGTCCAGTTACAAGTCCCATTCAAAGATAACAGGACTTCCTTCTAACTTAGAAAAATATGCAGTAAAAATATTAAACTCTCCCATTCTGTTAAATATATAAAATCAATATACTATATCTACAGAGTCTTTGAATATTAGCTTTTACACTCATGCACATGCTCACATGCTGTACTTACATGTTGTTCCCATGCCACAGAGTACAATAATGAAGTAATTTAATGTCAGAGTGACTAATGGAGCAAACATTCCTTGGATTTATTGGATTACTCAGAATCACAACAAGTCAGGGTGAACTTCAGTTCAGGCATCCACGAAGTGCTGAAAGAGAGTCTGTGCTGCTGTTAATGGAGTCAGTGATCTGATGAAAAGGCTGAAGCTCAAAGGTCAAGTCTTTGTATTTTTGAGGATGATGAAATCAGCTGTAATATCATTTACAGCGTATGGGTTCTTGCAGTGATGCACGAATTGCACCCTTGAGGAAATTACACTTAGACTATGAAACATATGAACTTGGGAAGAGATCTTGTTTCTCACTGTCCACTTGCCTCCTTTTTCCCCTGTAGGACATCGAGGTGCTGGCCATCGCTCTCTGTATGACGGGGAAGTTTGCCATCGCCATTGCCTTCGGTCTCATCTACCTGTACACCTGTGAGCTTTACCCGACAATCATCAGGTGAGAACAAACAGAATCTAAATGCATCAGCTCCCAGAAATATAGAAATAGAAATAATTTTTGTATAAAAAACTGCTTCATCATGTTGTCAGGAAGTTCAATTCATACAAACCCTCAAACAAAGAAAACTTCTCACTTGGTTTCCAGTATTTGATATTTTGACAGTTGAAAGCAAAGCTGTCAGAAAATCCCAGTTTGTGTATAAGATAAGATAAGATAAGATGAGATAAGATAAGATAAGATAAGATAAGATAAGATAAGATAAGATAAGATAAGCCTTTATTTGTCCCACAGTGGTGAATTTCACAAAATGTATGTCAAAAGGTTTTGAAAAAGTCAAGACACATGGACGGTACAACCAGTGTCTCATGCACAGCTGCAGATATTATGCCATTTTTGATCATGATGTAGTGTTGCTTTTCGGCGAGTTTACAGTAATCAGTAGTGTTGCTGACTGTGTGTATGATGTCCCTGCAGGTCTCTGGCTGTGGGCAGTGGCAGTATGATGTGCCGTGTTGGCAGTGTGGTGGCTCCCTTCTGTGTGTACCTGGCTGAAGTCTGGATCTACCTACCTCAGGTATTACACATGCACTCTTTTTTCAGTGGATATTATTTTTTATCATTGCTTAACACCTTGTCTATTCTGTCACCTTTGCACCTTGTTCCCATTTCTCAACGTTTATCTACAAGGCTATCGTGCCAGCAAAACAAATGTCAACTAATTAATTTCCTTCATTCATCACAAACACCGTGTAGCTCATCGTGGGGATCCTGGCTTTTATTATCGGAGTGCTGACGTTGCTGTTGCCTGAGACTCTGGGCAGACCTCTGACGACCACCTTGGAAGAGGCCGAAGCTCTGGGACGCGAGCCGAGCCAGAAGAAGTCAGCCCTGGGCAATAAAGATGCCGAGGACGGGCTGGAGATGAATGAACACGAAGCCAAGGCCTGAGTTGTGCTCTGCCTGGAAAACCAGAGAAAAGACAGACAGAGAGAAGCTTTGGAAAGAAGAATGAAGGAAAAGAGAGGAGGTTACAGCTGCCAAAAACTCACGTAGTAACATCATTGATTTATTGGATTGTTGGAAGAAAATGAAACAAAAAAAAAGCCCTTTTCAGATCTTGTTGAAATGATGTGTTTGTTGACATTTTGTTCTGTTAAGTGACCAACAGTTCACTTTAAGGGTCTTGAGACATCACACAAACCCTCCTGCACCCAAGACAACAAAATATTCGATATAAAGATCATTTCAGTTTGTGACAACTTCAGTCGTATTTAGTTGATTAGTCATGTCCAAGAGAGTGAGAAAGACCAACATTCAGGTGTTGGAAACAGGCAAACAGTTTGGACATATTATCCAATTCAGCGCGCCAGAAATGTCTGCACAAAGGAAAACTGTGTACAGCATGCACAGCAGGTTCAACAGAAAATGTGATGGATGTCTGCAATGGACAGTGTTAATCATTCAGATTAGTGATTGTGAGCTCAGACCTCAGCAGTTAACTTTGAGAACACAGTGTTGCACAAGTACCAACTAAAGCTTAAACTGCAAAAATAAGCAGCACAGTTCCCCCAACTTATTGCGACTTACACCCCAAAATATTAGTCCTACCTTTGATTTATCTATTTCAATGGTTTCCTGTACCATAAAAACATACCCTTAGCAATTGGAATCACATCAATATCATTTTCAGTTTAATAGTTATACCCGAAAATCGACATTTCCGTAATGGCGGTTTTCCGGATCACCTCCAAAATTTAATCATTTGTTCCTTTTCCCAGAAAGGACATTTCCTGAAAATATCATCAAAATCTGTCCATAACTTTTTGAGTTATGTTGCAAACAAACAAACAAACAAACAGACAGACAAACAAACCAACGGCGACAATAACATAACCTCCTTGGCGGAGGTAATGAAGTGGAATCTGTGTATTTAGGTAGTTCTCTGAAACTAGTAGTCAGATCATGGCTGTGCTTCTCTCTCTGGAACGTGTAGTATTAAAGGGTACAGATGCAATGTTGTCCAAACACAGAATGTAACACCTCTCATTTCCATCATCGAAAAGGTAGACTGTTTAATTTTAATAACAAAGAAGTGCTTTATTTTTAAAGTCGCCTTTTTGTTATTTCCAGCTCTTTTAAATCTCAGGGCACCCTCTTTTGGATTTTACTGTGAAATGATGCTGAACACACTTTTTACTTTTACACTCTTGCTTAGCTTTAACTTAGTTATCTTGTGTGTGTGCGTGCGTGTGCATGTGTGTGTTGGTAAGTTCAGTTGTCAGTGTCCTAGTTTTCTACTTTTTCTTATTATACAATCCAAATTCTGGACATACTGAAGGAAATGTATATAGAGTAATACTACATTATATATGTTGAAGATGTGATCTTCAGATGTTTGGACCAAAGGCAGGAATGAAGTGCGACAATGTGGAGTGTGTATTCACCTACTTTGTAATATTGTACGATACTACTAGCATGTCTTTGTTTCATATGAAACCGTAGTGTGGTGCTTTAGTCCGTAGGAGAAGGAAAAATCATGACAATCGACTGAGAGTGAAGACGTTTGATCGGCAGGTGATGAAAATACTCAGGTTCAGTATTCAATTCTGAATCAATCAACAGTATGATTTTTTTTTTGTATGAATTGTTTTTGTTAGTATTATTTAATTAAGGAAAAATAAATAAAATGAGGTTGTTGACATCTTCCTTACCACAGTTGCATTTTTAATTTCTGTCTTGTTTATGTGTTTATGTTGAGAAAAACTTTATTTGATGAACAAGTTAAATCTCTCTCTCTCTCTCTCTCTCTCTCTCTCTTTCTTTCTTTTACTGTCTATCAAATGAGAGTCCAACCTGGTGCTGGAAGAGTAAGAAATCTATTTTTGTCATACTGGGAATATAGAGCAGGTCTGGGAACAGCCCAACCAACACTACCAGCTTCCTATTCGCCAGTGGAGAGGAGGTCCCCACTGCCACAACACCACCTCCCTCTGCACCACCCAGCACATGAACAAACCCTCAGTGTTTGACTTTGGAGGAGAAAAATGCAGATACACGTCCAGTGTATGTGTGTGTGTGTGTGTGGATTGAAAAGCTTAACACTTCATTTGAACCTAAACTGCCAGGCTGCTAATGTGAACTTCCAGGTCTGTTATGACACTAATGCCTCAAATAGTGTCTGGTTATTAATGGACATGGAGTGAAGACTGTGTCAGGAAGCCCCCTTTTCTCTCTCTGTCTCTCTCCCTCTGTCTGTCTGTCTGTCTGTCTCTCTCTGTGTCTGTCTGTCTGTCTGTCTGTCTGTCTCTCTCTCTCTATGTCTGTCTCTCGCTGTCTCTCTCCCTCTGTCTGTCTGTCTTTCTGTCTGTCTGTCTGTCTCTCTCTCTCTCTATGTCTGTCTCTATCAATCTCTCTGTCTCTCTCTCTGTCTTTCCCTGCCTCTGTCTGTCTGTCTCTTTCCATCTCTCTCTCTCTATCTGTCTCTCTCTCACCCTCTCTGTCTCTCTCTCACTCTCTCTCTCTTTCTCTGTCTCTCTCTCACTCTCTCTTTCTCTCTCTCTCTCTCTCTTTCTCTGTCTCTCTCGCTCTGTATATCTTTATGTGAATATTTTTCTGAACATCAGGAATCACTACTTCTTCAGATGGTTGTTTGAGGATTAAGACTTGGTTTTAGGGTTAAAGGCTTTGGTGATGTGGATCCTCACAAATACAGAGGGTGGAGGTAAATGGTAGAAGTGCTTCTTCTGGAACAAAGACACATGGGAAAGGTTGGAACATGGGCTATAAGCCAGTTGTGGGCCATTAGATAAAATATGCGTGCTATGCATCCCTATGGCCTCCACACACTCACACACACACCATATACAGCTCTTGCTAGAAGCACCAGTATTATCCTGTTCTTAAATTATTATAAAGGGATTTAGGAGATATTTAAGAGCTACAAAAACACTGGGTGTTGGAGCCTGATCTTCAACGTTCAACAGCTTGTGAATATTTTTTATATCAAAGACTGAAATATCAAACCAAAATCCTGAGTCATTTGCGATCATAACAGTTTAGGTTCTTTTAAGGTTGTGTTGCTTGCATTCTATTTGCTCTGAATTAAGAGAACTTACTTATTGCAGACCAGATTTTTTAAGAGCAAATTTTCTTCTACTTTTTGCCAGACTAGACTAGAGTTTTTTTTTTTTTCTTGGTTATGCAGGAAATGTATCATCAAAAACTGTCTTACAGTGTGTATACATTTTGAACCAACAAGAGTGAAAATGTGAATTTTTTCCTATCAGAGAACAGACAGTGTTGTCCTGACTTGAGCAGGGAAGGTAATTTCACAACCGGGGGGCCAGGGGGAAGATGAGTCGAGGTCGGGTGAAGTGATGGACAGGCTGCTGCGGGGGAACAGAGGTGGTAACGTGGTAAGAGTGAGGTGATGGACCGTGGTCTGGAGGCTGCTCTGTTAGTAGCTGTCTGTCAATCTGATATGTATAAAGCAGCACGGGAGCTGTCGAGCAGGTTGGGGATGAGTCAGGCGGCCCTGAAGAGTCTGCAACATGCTTCTTAACACACAAGTAAAATCAAGAGACAACAGCTGCAATGGTTAGAGGACATTTATTTTGAAGACTGTAAATGAAGACTGTAATGGACTGCATTAGTTGTTGTTAACCAGTTTTTAGCTGTTCATATAAACCCATTCTTAGACACCCTCAAAACGCGAAGAACAGTTTCATAGCCGCCAGAATCCAAAGATAGAAATGTTATCAAACATTTTTTTTCCTTCCTGAGAATCTTATCTGGAATGCAAATGAATACAAAATAATAAATTAAACTGGCAAAAAAAAGGAAACATTGAACACAAACCAGGACAATGAAAAGGCAAAGACACTTGAGATTAGGATGGTAGATTGCGATTGGTAGATGACAGTCACATATTAGCTTATGGTTACTGCTCTCCGGATGGTTTTTGCACGAGTGATGAAAAACACGCACTCTGAATAGCTGCTGGAGAATAAGAGATTAGCTGGGATTGGTAACACTTCACTTATCATATTCTGAGAGCGAAAAAAACAAACAAACCCTTAAAAAGTAGCGTGATCCTTTTTTGAAATCAAAGGCGAAATCAGTATCCAGTTTTGTGACCGAATCCCCCATTTTTGCTGCAGAATTTCAGGAAAAGTGCAGTATATTCATACAGTTCTTTAATGCATCGCAGTAGAAACATTGGTATTTGGCAAACTCAGCCTTTTTAAACTTTGGATTAAAACAAATTGCGCTCCATATACAGTATGCTTTTTAGTGCTTGACTCTAAACCCAGCCTATATTCTCAACAAATGACCTGCTCCAAATAATAAATCTATGCTAAAATACACTGCTGGTTTGGTCAAACTCAATCATTCATGCACACATAGTTGGAATTCTCTGAATTCATAATTGAGTGCTTACTGTTTAACCCTCATTTATACCTAATATTATCTTACAAATTAAACAAAATGTTATAAACCAATGCTATAACAACTGACTTGACTATGTCACAACTCCACCGACTGTGCACAGAGGTTCCTGTCAGTTACTGGAATTCTTGGCGAGGTTTGGCACTTACAACAGTCCTAAACAACTAATATACAAAAAAAGGGTTTTGGTACTTTTTTTAATTTGTGGATACCATTTCCCATTCCAGCGTTGAGGACATTAACCCCATTCATAAAGTATAAACCTCTTTCTTGGGCAATGTCCCCAGAACAAAACACCCCAGAAACCAACATTTAGAATATTTCCCAACACATTTAGCCATCCACATCTTGCGCTAATCTCTCCTGGAGATTACAACAATGATGGATTTTTTCTTTTTACATAAACGAACCCACAAACAAGCTCAAATTAAAACGAAACTCGAGTCACGCAAATTGAGTTAAACATTATTTCCCATCGTCCTTGGTCAATTTTTAAATAGAGCATTTTGTCCTTTCCAATTACTCAACCCCTACAGTCCTCAGTGCTGAGCCTGTCGTGATAGGAGTCTATTGCAGGTGGAAAACAGAGCCCGTACGAGCATGAGCATCAGGATCTGCACACCCCTAAACACACCTCACTTTTCGTAGGAATGCTGAAAGTCAGGGAAAGCTCCCCTTCGCCCTCAGGCTGCCTCCAGCTATCTCCAGCCAATTCCCAGCTTTATTTTTTGGCTACATCCACTGTTCATCAAACAGCTCTTAGGGATGGACCAGCCAGCTGTTGGCGTCCTCCAGGTCCGTGTCCAGCTCCTCGTCTTCATCCAGAGGCTCCGGGGTTCGGAGGGCCAGCTCTCGGAGGAAAGCGGGCGAGTAGGCGGTGGGTTGGGAGACGGACTTTAGGCCGATTTTTTTCTTCATGAGGTGAAACTGGTCACGGATGAAGTTGTAGAACTCATACTCGTAGCGCATGCGGTGGTACAGCACCTGCAGGGCCTCCAGGGTGGGCGTGTGTTTACGTACCGTGCCTGTCATGTTCCCCATCTTCCTGTAGTCTGCGGAGACACCAAGAGGAAGTCAACTTGACAGGAATCCAATCAAAGACTACAACCTTTTAAAGAAAAATATTTTTGCAAAAATTCGGATTTTTGAGGGGAACACCATCTACAAATGCGATACCTACCAGGGCTCTTGTAGATGTTGAGCACTCCGGTAAAGTAATGAGGTAAGAGCCTCTCCAACAGGAGCAGAACGTCCTCCAGCTCCTCCAGGATACCAACGAGGAGGTAGTTCTCCAGCACATTCTGTTTGGCCCTTTCCAGAGCCCACACTCCTGGCTCTCTGAAATTAAGAAGATGAACGAAAATGATGAAAAAATAAAGACAACATTGTCAAACGTACCAGTGTTTGAAACCTCAAAATGCTTCGCCATGCAACTTGAGAGTGTACCTGCATTGAGGATGCTGTCCACAGAAGTAGGGAATGATGTAGAAAACTCTGGGGTTGGAGCACTCAGGGTAATTCTCTAGAATGCACACATTAATATCCTGAAAGCAGACAAACAACAATCATTTTAATTTCACTGCACTCATCCCTTAATGGCTTTTGTTCCACTTGCAGCAGATGAAACTCAAACAGAAGTGTAATGATTTGTTTCGACCACTAGAGGGAGCCATTCACCAGCACTGCTGTGAGCTGAGGCTCACTGATAATCATCTGAAAAGTGGTCTGCAAAACAACATCCTGAGCTCAGAGATAAGCTCTGCGCCTTCACCTCAGCAGGAAGTAAGAAAGAGTTTCCTTCTCATCAAATGAGATTTTGTGTGTAGATTCAACCGGAGAAAGACATTTCGGCAATATAAAGCTGAATTACCACGATCCAACTGTAGAAATCAGATCAATCTGATGTCATTATACAGTGATGTAGCTGGGATGAACTTAAATATTTCATGTCTTACAAGTTAGAATTCTGTGATTAGACCAGAGTCACGAACTTTCAAACACCCCTTGTCTAAATGTGGGAGCTATTAAATAATGAAAGGGGAGAGGAAAAAAAAAAGAGAAAGATTAAAAACACACATGCAGGAGTGAAGCTGGCCAGCCGCTAAGTGCTGTGGAACCAGCAGTCAAATCCATGTCAGGTGACGTAAGCCTTATGGATGGCAACAAGTCCTGAGCAACACAACACTCCACGAGGCATGACTCTCTCTGACACACACACACACACTCACACACACACACACACACAAACACACACACACACACACACACACACAGAGACATGCCACATGCCTGTGCTCCAACACACACATACACCAGGCATGAGGCAAACAGTGTTGACAGACCCATGGTATAATAGAGAGTTGACTCTAAATGTGGAAGCAAATTGAAAGTGTAATGATTACGTCAAAGCCTGCCTCTAAGATTTATACTCTAATCGGTGGTAATGGCTGATTTAAACAGAGCGATGTCTCAAAGCGAACACTGGGGCCAACATGCTCCATCACAGAGATTAGGCTGGGTCAGACCGGGACCAGAGGCCCAGACCTTCCCGGAGGCAGGCTGCTATTGAGGGCGAGATGTGAGTGGCCTTCGGGAAAACACTGAGTTGTCAAAAGCACCTCGCTGACAGGGGTGCAAACATGGATAAAGGCAAGAAACTGTGTGTGTGTGTGTATGAGCAAGTGCAGCTCGGATTGCCTTTTGGAGAGCAGTTGTATTTTTGGCTGCATGTTTATGACAAGATTATTTCATTGCACACGAGACAAAGTGAAAAGGGATCGACTAATTGAACCATTACACAAAACTTTATTTCTTAAGCTTCTGACAAGTTTGCCGTGTCGGGAAGAGTCTGAAGGCCTGCACAGAAGTCTATATACATAAGCCGGGATGACATAAATTATGCACTCGGTCAGTTATTTTTTTCCATGCAGCTGAATACTGTGGTACAATTGTGTCTCTGAATCAGCCGGCAGCTGCGGGGTTTGTCTGAACTTTATGACTGAGCTGCACTATGCACTGGGAACAGGACTTATTGGTGATCAGTGAAGCAGACCACTGGAAAGCTCTTCAAAGAAACCACAACAAAACCCCAGAGGAACCTTTAGAAAACAGTTCAGCATTGCACCATTGTTAGTGTGCGAGTCGTGTCCGGACTTGTGATAAGTTCGTTCCTGCCTTTCTGCAATTCATGATTTGAAGAATAATAATTCTTCTGTTGTCTTATTACTTCAGGAATGACAGTGTCAGTGAATCCAGTGTTATCAATTATGAGCATATCTCCTTGCCCAGCAGTTTACTATTGGTGATGAGTGTTACGTTTTCACAACACAGTCAAAAACAAAGACTTTGGCAGCGTGTTCTGTGTGAGAAAAACCATAAATCACTCGCCGAGATTTCAAAAGAAACTCAAGTTACAGTTTACTGACTGTGAACTAACTTGAACTCGAATGCGACACATTTGCATTTCACACACACACACGCGCTCGCCGTGCAGATAAAATACTGGGAATGGACTCGAGACAGGTTTTTTTTTTCTACAATTAACCCAAATGCAGCACGGCACAAAAGCTCCTGAGAAAGTCATTATGAGCCAAATGAGAAAAAGTGAGAAAAAGCAAGTCAGAGTCGGAGACAAAGAAACGAAGAAAGGCGCACAGGAAGTGACACGTGTGACGCCATTCCCCAACACTCATGGCTCATTGCCACGAAGCCCCTCGTCTGCTCTGCTCCGATACTTGATAGAGGACCCTCAACATTTTGGGGGACCTCTGGGAACCAAGCCACAACTCGTTTATACACAACGATGCACAATC
This sequence comes from Centropyge bicolor, assembly GCA_037975185.1. Lineage (NCBI taxonomy): Eukaryota > Metazoa > Chordata > Actinopteri > Pomacanthidae > Centropyge > Centropyge bicolor. The sequence goes on from JBBMOC010000006.1 coordinate 8,295,331, forward strand.
GAATACTCGCACTCTCTTCAGAGAACACATTAGTATTGCGAAGAGAGTTCCTGCGTGCACGCCGGGGCTCTTTGTTCCCATTCTCAGCGTGGATTAGGCCAGCTGAGCAGTCACAGAAACTGTAGCAAAATAGACCCTAATCTCTACAACGGCCTCCCGTTCCACTGAATGGAACGCAGGCATGAATTAAACCAAGAGTAACTGATTGTGTAAACCTTTCCCGTGGGACTGTCTGACTCAGGGAGCATGGGAGTGATGCACCTGGGTCAACTCCCATTTAAACCTGCGACGATTGTCTTTGCCACCTGGGGGCGACGGAAACACCTTTTAAGTAGTTTGCTAAATGTGTTAGCAAATGAGTGCTTGTGAAGACATGCAGCAGATATGAAGAAACATGAACTTGGAGTCCTGTTTCTGTTCACCTAGTGAATTTTGGTCTCCACCTGCCTCGGAGGAAATGTGATTCTTTAACTGCTAAATGCTCCATTGTGGTAGGTATCGCCATTTTTTAAAAGAGCTTTTTCATTGAAACAGTTGCCTGCTATGACCCAAAACTGCACTGATGAGAGAAGTGAAAGTGAAAGAATCACTAAGACTCTAAAAAGTGCTGCAGTGTTGAGGGTTCACATGATCCACTACTTAAAAAAAAATCCTTAACAGTAGAGGTGGGCGGATCGATCCAAATATCGATAGTATCGATACCAAGTTGGTATCGCAATCGGATCGATACTAGCGTGGTGAGATCGATGCTTCATATTTTTTTATTGTAATGTCCTTGTTACTAATAGCTGCTGTGCAAAGTTTCAGGCCAATATCTCCACTACATTCAGAGACATTAAGCCTTCACATGCATGTAGACCAGTAAAAAACGCTGATGTATAGTATGTGATTTTTTAGGTGAATTTTTTGTGATATCTCAGATTTGCTTCATATTTTGTTATTGTAATGTCCTTGTTACGAACAACTGCTGTGCAAAATTTCAGGCCAATATCTCCACTACTTTCAGAGATATTAAGCCTTCACTTGCATGTGGACCACTAAAAAACGCTGATGTATAGTATGTGATTTTTTATGTTGAATTTTTTGCACCATCTCAGATTTGCTTCATACTTTGTTATTGTAATGTCCTTGTTACTAATAACTGCTGTGCAAAATTTCAAGCCTATTTTTTTATTGTAATGTCCTTGTTACTAAAACTGCTGTGCAAAAGTTCAGGCCAATATCTCCACGAACTTTGGAGATATTAAGCCTTCACATGCATGTGGACCACTAAAAAACGCTGATGTATACTATGTGATTTTTT